>JAEAOA010002053.1:170000-205000 GCA_016746295.1 Potamilus streckersoni | reverse complement strand
TGTTGACTGACACGCATACAATGTCTGAGTCCCCAGATCCTGAAATCCAGTTTTGCCTAAATAGAGATGACGATGGTCATGGTGATGTAATCGATGATGATCAATATCAATGTGACGAGCATGGTTCAAGTCAAATTCACAGTGATGAAGAAGAGACAAAATATACGGAGCAGAACCAAAATCACTCCCATTACACAAGACGTGAGGCCAATAATGCTGGCACCATCCCCATCCGTTTGTTTCCAAACTATGGCCCTAGTTTAAAACCTGAACCATTTAATGGTAAAGAATGCTGGGAAGAGTACATATCCCATTTTGAAAATTGTGCAGAGCTGTGCAACTGGACAAAACGGGACAAAGTTCTCTTTCTTGCTGCCAGTTTGCGGGGTCAAGCTAGAACCTATTATATGAGTTTGACAAATGAGGAAAAACGATCCTATGACATCCTTGTTGCTAGACTTAGTCAAAGATTTGGCAGCTCTAGACATCAAAACAGGTGGTTGGCAAGGCTTGAAATTAGAAAACGTCAACCTAATGAACCTATTGCAGCACTGGGAGATGTTATTAGGCAGATGGCGCAGAAAGCCTATTGCAATTTAGACTCTAAAGCACAGGAATCTCTTGCCCTGAACCAGTTTTATAAGATATTACCAATTGAAATGAAGTGTCGGTGTATTGATAAAAACTGTGAGACAGTAGCTGATGCCGTGGATGTTGTCGAGAGATATGAAGCAATACTGGGAGACGAATATTACAAGAAAAATTCAAATGTTAGAGCAGTTGGGTCCAATGAAATGGAGCACCAAGGTTCTAATGACAATGGCAGAATTGGGGCAATGCTGCAAAGAATTGAAAAGCGACTAGAATTGTTAGAAAAAGGAAGTACCCATTTGAAGAATGTAAAGGATTGGAGAAACCAAATACAGAACAGACATGCACCAAGAAATGAGAAGAGAAGAACGTGTTTTGTATGCAACTCCCCAGACCACTTCTTCAGAAACTGTCCCACCTTCATCCAATGCAAAAGTTGCACTGCACCTGGACATGATGGTAGAAAGGACAAAGCTTCAAGTCAAAGAAAGGAGAGTTCATCTTCAACATATAACCAGGGAAACGACAAACCGTTGATTCAATAGGCCTGGGGTCAGCGGGTAGTAATAGGCCACAAACTTCCATACCACAAGGAAAACAAACGGTCAGAACAGGACACATTGGGGAGATCAGCAGTCAATGGGACAACGGATTTTATACAAATGGCATGATTGATGGAACTAAAGTCATTTTCCTCATAGATAGTGGGTCTACAGCATCCCTTCTTTCGTACAGCACGTATCAAAAACTGTGTGGAGAAAATAAGTATATGCTTACACCATTTGAAACAAAGGTAAATGATGTTAATGGAAATGAAATTCACACCTATGGATCCATAAACGTTGCCATTAATTTTAGTGGGATATCCTTTTCACAAAAAGTTATAGTCTGTGATGTGAGTCAAGATGGTATCCTTGGTCAGGACTTTTTATTAAACCATGTGAATAAAATCAATTACAAACAATTCTTGCTTCACACAGACAAGATTGACATAAGATGTTGGATGGGAGGTAAAGCGCATGTCACATCCAGAATACTAGTACGAAAAACTACAATAGTACCTGCTAACTCTGCATTGTGGCTACCAGTAAACATACCTTGGACAGAGCACATGACAAAGTTTGGATATGTCGAGCCAACCTTTCACAAAGAAATCCAGTGCAGTATGGTTCCCGGTGTGATTGATACACAAGCCATAGAAATGGTTGTAAACTTTGTGAATTGCAGTGATGCTGATGTTACGCTGCATGAAAACTTACCTATTGGTGTGTGTGAGCCATATGAAGATGTATTCTACTCTGAAATAGTTGCCAGTATTAATAGAAACAAAGAAAATGTGACTGAGATGTGTGAAGGCAAGCTACCAGAGTACCTAAAAGATCTCTTTAAAAGAAGTTCAGCTCACCTTGATTACCTACAAAAAGAGGCCCTCGAAACATTGCTCATAAGATACCAGTCTGTATTTGCAAAGTCATCAGCTGAGCTTGGTCGGACAGATAGAGTGCAACATTGCATAAATATCGGTCATTCCATTCCTATAAGACAGCCGCCACGACGCCAACCAATTGGAAGACGCGCAATAGAGCAGGAAGAAATTCAGAAGATGCTAGATCGCAGGGTCATAGAGCCTTCTAATAGTGCTTGGGCATCACCAGTAGTTCTAGTAACTAAGAAAGATGGTAGCATACGATTCTGCATTGATTATCGCAAACTCAATGATGTAACGGTCAAGGACGCTTACCCACTTCCAAGAGTTGATGAATGTTTGGATGCGTTATCTGGTGCCAAATGGTTCTGCTCCATGGACTTGAACTCTGGCTTCTGGCAGGTGGAGATGTCTCCTAACGATAAACAGAAAACTGCGTTTGCGAAAAGTTTAGGGATGTACCAATTTACTGTAATGCCATTTGGCCTTTGCAATTCCCCCAGTACATTTCAGCGTTTGATGGAAAACATTCTAAGAGGCCTTCAGTGGATAGAATGTCTAGTATATATGGATGACATAATCTCACCAAGCACTACATTTGAACAGGGTCTTGACAGATTGGAGAATATCTTCAAGAGACTTAAAGATGCAAATCTGAAACTAAAACCATCCAAATGCATATTTTTCCAGAAGCAAATAAAATTTCTGGGTCATGTCGTGTCTGGAGAGGGTGTGTCCACCGACCCCGAGAAGATCGTGTCTGTGCAAGACTGGCCTGTCCCAATAAATGCAAAGGAAGTCCGTAGTTTCTTGGGACTCTGTTCATATTACAGGCGCTTTGTGAAGGGATTTGCACACATTGCAAGACCACTACATAAAGTATGCAACAAAGGTGCTCACTTCGTCTGGACTGAGGAGTGTCAATTAGCATTTGATAATCTAAAACAAGCCCTGGTCTCCTCGCCGTTGCTGGCTTACCCCATCCCTGGAATAGGATTCGTACTGGATACCGACGCAAGTGATAAAGCTGTGGGTGCAGTGCTCTCACAGATGCAGGAAGGTGCAGAACGTGTCATCGCGTACATGAGCAAAGGCATGAACATCCATGAGCAGTCATATTGCACTACAAGAAAGGAACTTCTGGCCGTTATCACTGCACTGAAAACGTTTCATTCCTATCTATATGGACAAGAAATTTTGCTTAGAACAGACAATGCTGCAGTAAGTTGGATAAGAAATCTCAAGAAACCAACTGGGCAGGTTGCTAGGTGGCTTCAAGAGCTTGACACCTACAATTTTAAAGTGGTGCATAGAGCTGGACGACAACACTCATATGCTGTTGCTTTGTCAAGAAGGCCATGTCGTGTTTGTCAGAAAGAAGAACAAGATAATTTTGAAGGTAATAATGATAAAGACTGTGAAGATACACAACTTGCAGACCAAATCATCCATGTCGATTTGGTAAGGGTGTTAACCCGGAGTCAAAGTGCTGTCCAAGGCAGTGATCTCACACAAAGCCAAGCAGTACTTGAAGGTTGGGCACCTGACATCATACGTAATCTTCAACTAGAAGATGAAGGCATTTCTGCTATTCTAATTGCCATTGAGGGAAAGTCTGGACGACCAAAGTGGGATGCAATATCTGACAAAACATCAACAATAAAAACACTCTGGCGACAATGGGACAGATTAACAGTCATTAAGGGAGTCCTTTACCGTAAATTCTTTGAAAATGACGAGAATCAACCCACACTTCAACTGGTAGTTCCAAGTAAACGAAGACTAGATGTCCTAAAGTACTTTCATGATGTACCAACTGCAGGGCATTTAGGTGCTAAAAAGACCCTAGAACGAATAAAGCAGTCCTTTTACTGGCCAGGTGTGAAAGAGTTTGTCATGGACTACTGTCGTACTTGTGATAAGTGCGCAGCTAGAAAGCCATCCAGAAAGATCAATAGGGCTCCTTTAGGACAATACATAGTTGGCGAGCCCATGGAAAAGGTTGCTCTAGATGTACTGGGACCCCTTCCTATGACTGAAAGTGGCAAAAGGTTTATTCTGGTTGTTTGTGACTGCTTTACCAAGTGGAGCGAGGCTTTCCCCATTCCAGACCAAGAGTCCAGCACCATTATTAAAACATTTGTAGATGAATTTGTATGTTGTTTTGGCACACCTTTACAGATCTTGACAGATCAAGGTCAAAACTTCCAGTCAAAAATATTTCAGGAAATGTGCGACTTTTTAAAACTAGATCAAACAAGAACTACTAGTATGAGCCCGCAAGCCAATGGAACAGTTAAGAGATTTAATAGGACCTTGCAAGAAATGCTGACCATGTATGCTGAAAAGGATCAAAAGCACTGGGATACTTACTTGTCCCAAGTAATGATGGCCTATCGAGCTTCAATAAACTCCACAACAGGAAAAACCCCAAATATGATGATGCTGGGAAGAAACATCACCTTACCAATGGAAGCAGTGGTAGGGAGACCATACCCATCTCAATTCAATAATGAAGTAGACCCAGACAATTATTTGGAACGACTGCGCAACAATATGGAGAACGCCCATAATATCGCTCGACAATATCTTAGAAAAAACTCGAATTATCAGAAAAGGCATTATGACTTGCGTGCAAAGAAACGTTCCTTTACAGCAGGACAACCAGTTTGGATCTACGATGCATCCAAAAGAGTTGGCGTATGCCATAAACTTACCTCAAGATGGAAAGGACCATTTGTTGTTGTCAAGAAGATTGACGATGTTACTTACCTTATTAAGAGGTCACCAAAACAGCTCTCCAAAGTATACCATATTGACAGACTCCTGCCTTACCAGGGTAAAAACCCACCTACTTGGTTTACTAAAGACGCGTAAACCTTCAAAGTAGAGTCACCTTTGCATATGACAGTTATAGACATATGAATTCTTCATAATGTTTTTTTTATATCTATATATATAGTTTTACTCTACAATAACTATAGAATGTGTTATACGTATTCATTTTCCCTTCAGTATAGAAGTATATGAACCTTCAGTGGTAACCTTCAAGGAATAGAATATATGTCTTCAATGACAATTGATGAGTACTATAGTGAGCCTTTATTGACAGATGGTGATCCGGGATGGGCCATGTCAGATTTTATTATTGTGGATAGAAGCCGGCACACCTTTGAGGTATTTCTGAAGTTTGAACAATGTAAGTCTGATTGATGGTGATTCAGGATTGACCAAGTCAAAGCAAAGATGAATCCTATAGTATAGGATGGTAAGGAATCTGGCCTGATCAACCATGTTCCCTACCATATTGAGTAAAATGAGTTCAAAAGAGCGTACACGATAATCCTTGTTAGGACACGACTGATGACAAAGAAAGAGTCAACCCAAGCTGAGTGCCTGCTTATACCACTGACCTGATGTGAAATAAAGAACTGAACAGATTCCATGTCAGCATGGTTAATATGGATGGAATCATAAATACATATAGCATTATTACCTTTATATACCAGGTAGAACCTGTTTAGTTCTTTCATCCCCCACTGTCCTTCCAAAACCTGTGAATGATATAGCTATAATCTATGCTGAAAGAAAGAATAATTTCAGCAAACAACGATGAATCATATTTGTCTCTTTGCAGAATGGTGGAAACGTGTTGGCTATGTAACAAAACCTTTAGCAGCAAGAGAGAGCTGAAAAACCACATGATTCCAGCACCACATGGACGACTAATGGTTATATGCCCATGGTGCTATCACGAGGAGCGGACATTTAAGCGCGTACTTGACCTCAAGAGCCACTGTAAGAGGCATCATTCTGACCACGTAAATGGAGTGCCTGAAGATTTCTTTAGTGAAAACAATGCACTTTGGTTATCTTTGTATCCACAATACTACAAGCGCATTATCAGATCCACCACATGGCATGACCCACTAGCAATAAGAGCAAGAATCGTAGTGCTTGAGTGGGCAAGGAAGATCACTAGATCTACCCGAAACAGAAGTGAGTGGCTACAAGGCTGGGAAGCAGAAGGTAGACGAAATACACCCCACCCAACACCCCAGTTGACGAACCAGGACCAGCAGACCATGACCAACAGATTTGATAGTGCCACCCCTTTGTCTGAGTCCCAGTTCCAGCCTGATTATGAGGATGAAAATGCCAATATGACTCCATATAGTCCTACTAGACCAGACATGGGGAAAATGATGTTATGTGAGATTTCCTTGATCCCACAAAATATAAACGCAACAGTGCAACAAGGCCTCACAAAATACAGAGCACTTTTAAAGGACCAAGTATTATATGATCCGAAGGCCATGGCCGCCATTGCCAGAAGAATGGCAACTTTGAGGCCAAATCCCTCATCTTCCCCAGATGGCCAGTTCGTATCACTTTCTGACCAGACCCTGACCTCCCGTAAGAATGAGATTGCAGATGTACTTGGGGTGTCAACAGATTATATTCTGTCAGTTTCTCGTGCAATCTCCGCAGACTGGAAACTGACCAAAAGAGCCAGGCCCACTGAAATATATGAACCCTCTTTGCCAGAGTTTGCCATGTTCTTTCAGCCAGGGCTAGAACTAGTATCACCAGCAGCAGAAGTCCCTGTGCCATTAGCAACGAATCCATCAAAGTTGTCTCCTACCTGCAATCAGTGTACTAAAATGTCTAAAATAGATGGATCCAAACCCCAAAAAGATATGTCTACAAATCAGGCCAGAGCCATTGCCCTGCTGTCCCAAGGATGTATGCCACTATTTCCGCCATCAAGAAGGGACTGGAACTCAGTGCCAGGAGAAGACATCACCTTTACAATTGGCCAGACATCCATCAAATGGCCACCAAAAGGATGGGAGGGAATGACCCTGACAGAAAACTGCTGATATGGGAATATACAGCTATGGCATTATCTTCGGCAAAGACCGGGCTGCAGTTCCCACCTCAAGAAAGGCTAGATTTATTAGACACCTTCAATTTCCTGGCCCTACCAGGAACAGCAACATATCATTTGAGAAAAAAAAGACCAATGCTTGGCAAAAAGCAGATATTATACATATGAAGTTTTAAGACAGGTAGCCAAGGAAGGTGGAGAAGAACCTGCAATGAAACATTGGTTGTCCATCCTGGAACAAGGAGCAGAAAATCGTGACAATGTTTATGATTCCTTAATAAAAAAAGACTGAAGGGGTCACCTTGCGCCTAGATGCTGACTAGATGCTTTAAATTGCTAAATACTCTCAATCTGATTTACAAAGTAAACAAATTTCAGGAGAATTTTGTAACTTGGCGGAGAAGAGTGTAATGACCATAACTAAAGTCACAATGACTTGGATACTCTTTTCAGTCTTTGCTTTTATTACGTTTGTTTTTATAGATATGGTACATATGAATATGAATATGATTTATAATATTCATTTTACAAAGAAGAGTAATTATATTTATCTCTAATGTCCATTGACTGTCAAACTAGCAGAAAATTCTGGCAACCGATCTTAACATGTGTAACCTATTTTCGAGGTAAAGGTTCTTTCGGTAAAACGTCTTTGAAAGTCTGTTATAGAGTTTTTAGAGTGTACTGTTTAGTTTATCTGCTACACATATTATGCTTTTATGCTATTACTATTTGTAATATATGTAAAATACCTACAAAATCATAACGAGAACAGTCCATGTATGTCCTCGTATCACGATGTCCGCCATTTTGGATTAGCATGAGAGTTTCGTTATTTAGAGATTCTATACATTCACATTTGCAGTTATTCTTTCTAATGATAATAAGGTACTAATAAGAAAGTGATTTGCATGTTTTAGTGATAATATCGTTGCAATACCGTTGTATCGAGGTATGCAATTCATGTTTCAATGTGACAATAGCGGTCGTCTGCATAAAGTGCAGAACCCGCATCTATATGAATCGATTCAATTATTCAAGACTTAAGTTATCATCATAAAGTTTAATTTCACCTAAACTTGAACTCATAAAATGTTCTTATTCGTTTCATAGACGAACTCTATGGTATTTAACTATTTATTGTTATGCAATTTATGTATTTGTAATTTTGACATTGTATACCATGCAAAACTGTATTGTTTACAATGCAATGCATGGCGCACCATACAAGACACCGATTGGTTACATGGGTTGCCGTGCATGCAGCGATTGGTTGGATTGTCTCACGTGGTGCCTGGGGAAGCTTATAAATACGGGAGCGCTGTCAATGTTGGTCAGACAACTGACGAGTACAGTCGGCGCCAGAATTCAAAATAAAGCAAGCTTTCGAGTATGTACATTTTTTTGATCTTTACAAATATCATATCATATTAATAAATAAAATATGATTTGATGGAATAATAGATTGTTGCAGTTGTCTCCCACCACACTTGAAAGCCTCCCCCACCTCCTGTTGTTATATTAGAATTACATGATCTAGCTGTACAAAATAACTATAGCTTTTTTTATTATTACAATTAATTAAACATTGCCAAAATTGTTCTCGATTTTATGTTGATGATATAACCCCTCTTTCATTGCCCCAACCCCAAACTTTTTGACTTTTTTAAAAAATACATTTCTCTCTGTTCCTATATACAAATATATGTAGCACCCTTAAGGACCAAAAAGGGCCTTACAGTATCCTGATGACATAGTACCTATTCTAGTACTAAGTTTATATTATCATTTATACCATTAGTATGTATCAGGCTACCAAGTTATTGTATCTTCGATATATTAGTACTTGTCCTGGATGCCATTAATTAACACCTATCATGGTACCAATTTAATTACATCCTGTATCCATTTTGTATGCATCCTGGATATGATTAGTATCTGAAATATTGTTCAATATATTAACTCATTTATGCATGTACTAACTTCAAAATAGCAGTCTGTCGCTTTTTAATAGCAAGAATGTACGAATAAATGCAAGCAAGCACATATACGAATACTCATACATACGTGCATGCATAGATACATACATACATACATACATACATACATACATACATACATACATACATACATACATATATACACACTTTCATTTTCATATTCGTGTGTAACCTATGTTTATATTTGCATGAGAAGATCAAATTTACGAATACTGAGTTACAGTAAGTAGCAAGTCCGTTTTTTCAGACATTAAATATTTCTTTAAAGAAAAAGCAACAAGGAGAATATTTTTACAATGAAGTATGCACATAGACATGGAAAGACAAAACTACCGGACTTGATAGGTGGGTGAAAGTGTGAGCAATAGTAAATTCTATATAAAATTTTTAGAGTAGCGTTGAAATGTATATCAACAAATCTTTTAGGTGGAACCGATCCGGTGGCATACTGTTTAGAACGTCTGCCTCGGATGAGGGACCCCAGCCGAGTCATAACAATGACTTTTAAAAAAAAATGGTTCTAACATCTGCCTCGATTGACGCTTAGCATTAAGAGTTTAGTGTTATGACTGTATGCCCTGGTATAAGAATAATGTGACTGTATCTGCGGCATGATATCCCAGTGCTAGACATCACTATAAACTGTCATACTGCAGACATCGTAGCAATATGACTGAAAAGTTGTTAAAGCTACGTTGCTTGGATCTGAACTTCATCGTCGATAGTCAACGATGTAGATAAAGCAACTGTGTAATTTTCCATGGGAATACTGCCTGACATGTCTATATTTGATATTCCTGGTAAAAAAGCAAGGTCAAGATACCGTTTACTAATATTCCCATATATTCATGAAGCTACTACGCTTGGTGTCAACAGAATGCTATCGAGTTAATTGTGTATTGTCTTTTTTCAATATTGCCTGTATCGATTTAGTCTTTTTGAGAAACAAAATCAACTGTGTCGGATTCCTCCCTTTTCAGTGAACGCAACCAGATTATTTGCCACCAAGAAGCCTTGGAACGTGACAATACTATCGTGAATGTTGAAGTCAGACGGTTTATGATTTTCATCTTGCTTATCAAAATCACAAGTTCATCTATGTCAAAGTGAATAATAACACAACTAGCAAACTCAGAAAGATCATCTTTGGTGGCAAATAGGCTTAGATCGTCCAGCTGAGTAACGTCTGTAAATGTTAACAGACATTGTTGAATGATATTTCACATACTTTAAATATGAAATCAGTCAGTGTTTTTGGAGTTAGCGAATTCTCCAGTGCAAGCTAAGTTTCAATAACAAGATGACTGCATGTGGGACCATCCAGCAGTGTTTGTACTGGCATAGTCATACGAAACATTTGTTTACTGTACTTGGATAAATAATTAAAAACTTCGATTGAGGGTGCAAGTCAAAATCCAAACCATGTTGAGGTATAGTCACATATACCAACCAACTAGTGCCAGTGTCTCATGATGAATCGAGGTTGACGATGCTGGTTTCATGTGGCACCGTGCATTTAAGTTCATCTTGCATAAAAACAATACGAAAAAATTGATGGATTTTACCATCGCGAGTAAATCAAAATTGTTCAACAGACACTTGAGAAGCTTAGCTTCCATCAACGATGCGATCTTCTACGAATGGGTAGTTGAAGATCTCTGCACGAAGGTAATCGGTAACTCGTGCCTGGTAATCGAAGCTCTCTTCTTTTTTATGCGGCATCAAACCGCTTTTTTCCAAGGCATTCATGAAGCAGTCCCGACAGCCCATAGCGCTGCATCTTTGACAACCGTGGAATCTCCACAGCTAATAACAATGGAATTGCTGCAAGGAATGAGAATATACCATCATTTTGTGTTTATATACATCTGACTTGGTTAAATTTAATGTCACTGAGGTTTTATTGTGTTTGACCACATTAAGCTGAACGAGTTGTGTTTTGGGTGAACCATACGGCTGTATTTCCAGTTAATTTTGCTGGAGAAAGTTTCAGAGTGACCCCACAATTGATTTTTCGATTACTAATTTTAATTATGCAAGTTGTTTATTTTGGTAAGGCTGACCCTCACTTCGTGATAGGATTTTTTTAATATAATACGTAACCTGTTTAAATATGAATTTCTACGAATTATCAACCATTAGACCAACAGCACCCTTCAACAACGGTATCATGCTGCAAAGAATCTCACAATATCATCTTTAATTAGCACCACCAGCGTAACCAACACCTGCATGAAAATACAGGTCAGATGTTGCAGTGAGAAGCAATACAACGTACCAAAGTTTTGCTGGGAAGTTTGCAGACCTGTGTCAATATTTTGATGTCAGTTCCTATACGACCTCAAATCGTGACATGCACATTCAGTACGAATGGCTTCTGGGTAGTCAAACCGAATTTCTTCTGAAGGTTTCTGAAGACCGATTCACAGCAAATAGACCTCAGTAACTCAAAAATTGTCAAATACCATTTTATCATTGGTCTGGTTATTATCTCGCGTTGCAAGTTTAAACGCCA
Source organism: Potamilus streckersoni (assembly GCA_016746295.1). NCBI lineage: Eukaryota > Metazoa > Mollusca > Bivalvia > Unionida > Unionidae > Potamilus > Potamilus streckersoni. Next base: position 193,577 of record JAEAOA010002053.1, on the reverse strand, counting down.
AGAACATATGTTTTGTGCAGTAAAACCATGTAGAGTACTTATTTGCCTAGTAAACTGTCTCGGAATAGTAACTGGTGTGTACTCGTCTGTGGTATGTGCAAGAAATGGATAGCGTCGAAGTGGCTATAAACCGCGTAAACGATTAAAAACTTGATTCTGTAGAAAGTGAAGAGGATAACATAGGCATCCAAAACGTCAGTGTATCTAAAACAAAATAACTTTACCATCAGCAGCAACAGATCACGCTAAATTCCATTGTTACAGTTATTTTTTGGAACAAAGCGACTGTATGTTTGGCTTCAAATGTCACCTTGAGAGCATATTTGCAAATACCAAAGTTATTACTAATGGAAACTGGACACGATAATCTTAATGAATCGCCACCAGCGTCGTTGTGAACGACGCCCAGCACATATAAGATTGAAATGACAATTAAGAATATATAAATTTTCTACATCTGCGGTAGCTTTTACTGGTGTTTGAGGTCGTCTGTTTATATTTAGTCTATGATCTGTGTGATCAGTTATATCTCTGACAAACATCTTTGTTGTGCCAGCTGGTTTCGTGTGATCTTCGCTGTATCAGGCAGTCCAAGAATCGCTTATGGCCACGTCAACATTGTCTAAAATGTATTTGACTTACTGTCAATGGACGGAATATGGTAGACTGTTGAATAGCGCCAAGGTATCATTGTTGACAATTTCCACTTGGATATTGGCATCGTAATTGGCATTATTCTCACGCACCAGTTTTCTCTTTACTTCCAAGAATTCCTCACCATGAGGGAAAACCTTGACGTGTCTTGTTCTTGCATTTCTGTTTTTTTACTTGTTACGTGTCTACGCTAGTACAAAAGTAAAAAAGAAAAGAGTGAAGCCAGCAAACAATGTAAATTTTAACAGAATAATTTATTTTCCTAGAACACAAGGTAAAACTTTGAAAGAGGATTTACAGTTTGTACATCTAATCTAAAAATTAATCTTAGAATTTAAAAATATAAGTCATGTTGCTATTGCTATAAAGTTCTGAACCAAACTTAGATTCCCGATGAAGTTCCAAGATGGAGTGCGATGACGTCTTCTATAACATGTTATGTATTGTCGTGTCAACAGTTTCTTGTTGAAACACTAAAAATAATATTCAGAATTCCGAATAATTTTCAGTAAATGTCTTTGTCCAAGAATTCTGATGAACACTGGAATAAGTCTCTAAGGAAAATGAATTATTAATTCCGAAAAATAGGACAATTTTAAATCAAACTGGCAACAACAAAATAAACTCCATTGAGTGCGAAGGTACGAATTATCACTGACTAGATAAACAGTATAATGTGCCACTTTAACTCCACTTACAACGCAGAACAGACCACGTGATAGGTCACGTGATCACTTACTTTCAAGCGACGTAGTAACATTATATGTCACTTATTACGTAGGATATGTACGGATTCGAAAATACTGAACGAATCTTACTATAAGATTTAATAATAAAAAAAGTTGTTTACAACAGAACTGAAACTGACCCTGAAATCAAGATCACCAAAAGATACAACGTTTCTACGAACTGCGTGTTTATCAGGTTTAACGGAATTGAACTGAATTTTCTGGAATAAAAATATCAAAATAAAATAAAGCTATTATTACAAAAACGTGTATTAAAATAAAAATAAAATGCAAAAGAATTTAAAACTAACACACAAGTAATTAAGTTACATCTACGTAACAAACTGATGTGGGTCTCTGGATGGGTATAAATAATATTGCAATTCGCTCTTGCCTCGATCCGCTAGCACATGCTCTCCAATGTCAACTGCCGGTTCGAATGCATCTTTAGACTGGGTAATTATTCATTATTGATATTCTTACTCGTTGTATTTGATCTCGAAGCGACCGTGCTGCCTGCTAGCCCACTTTTTTAATCGATCCACAACGGCAATTTTAGTACCATCAACAACTTGCATTGTTACTTGCTTATCGATGGGCGCAGCGCGTAATAGTGAGGCTGTGGGTGCTTTTGGTACGCTCGCAAATAACACACGAACAATATTAGCGGGTCCAGTTCCTTAATAAATCATTTGAGTTTAAACCTACCACTGTCCTTGTTATTATTCAATGTCGGGCTCATCATTAATGTATAGTTGCATCAATATTGTTACGTTTTGGAGATCCACAGCGCTCACATTTAGATCCATATTGGAAAACGAATACGACTCAGTCGATTATTATGGCAAGGAAGATATACGGGTGTTGTGGGCATAATTGATAATAATTCAGTTGGTTTGACGGTTGATGAAGACCCAAAGAGAATGTAACTCTGAACAACTACCCCTGCTGTTTCAGACCTGCTTTCATATATGCCACTGATGGCGTCACAAGTTACATTACCTTGCATTCTTTATGTAATTCATAATGTCAGGCGAGATATAATATCAACTAGTAAAAATCGTTTATCATCTGGAATGTTGCTAGGACAACTTAATACTTATCTTATGGAATATCATGCAATAAAACCGTATATGTCTGAGATTCTTTGGAAATGACAAAACTGATTGTTTACTCATAGACAATATTAAATTGTTTGTCAGGCGACACCTAAATTCTTTTTTGACTTTCTTCATTAACTGATTGTATGTCGTACGCGCCTGAGTGAAGTTAAATAGTATGCCAGGTAGAGTCAGTGTCTGATAAAAACACAAATGAGGTATTTGTGGAAGAGCCACCAAACGGTTTTCATCGAAATTTAGGACAACTGCAAAAAATGATGATTAGTGAGCAACGGATGACAAATCGATGTAGCTTCATTAATCTGCTTGTTTTAGTGTAGCTCTTATATTTTCAGATATTTTTGCAGGAATGGTTCCCTTTCCTTTTTGGTTTTACTGATCGAAGCACAGGCACAGCACGTTGTTGTTTTTTTTTGGGGGGGGGTTGTCTGGTAGAACCTTTTAATTTGTTGTTTACGCCACTCTAAGTTTGCTTCCTTTGTGCTAAATTTGGGTTGAGGTTTTTGTGCTAACCAGCTTGAAATTTCTTAAATATACATTGTTGTTTTTTTTTTCTTTTTGGATTACAGTGATTGGCCGAAGACTTTGTTTTCTGCGTGTTGAATTCGCAAGCCTTTGTGCATTCAGTATTTGATCAAAATGTGCTCACTTAGTAATGGAAGATTGTTCTCTTCAATAAACTCCCTAAATATCACTTTAGTCTATGCATAATTCATGTGTTCAGTATATGATTTTCTGACAAATGAGTAATGTAGTATCTCCGGTCGAATGGTCTGTTAGATAGATCTTCTAATATTGTCTATCGCGACTGTGACAAATCTTTGACTTTATTGTGTTCTCATTTTCAAGCAATTTAAGGTATTGCTGAGGTGTTCCAATTTGTCGCCGTTCGTACGATTATATGGTATCACTGCCAAATATTTTTTTAAATGATCGTGTTATTTTATTGTTAAGTTAGCCCGTCCAGACTCGTGTAATATTTACCACTTTGACTCCAAGTTCCAGTCAAATCAATAGTGGTAATTCTATATGTAGTCCAAAATCTTACGCGTTAATGCCACAAAATATCATCAGCATGTTATAGTTGTCACGAATCCCTTTTGACACGTCATATCTTTGAGTCAAATATATGAAGTCAGTGTTTGGTGCCGGCCTCGTGAAAATATTTGTGCGGGATTGACATCGTAGTACACACCAAGATTGTTTTTGTTTGCATCCAGATCGGTAATAATAGGGCCTTCGTCAGTAGTGGAAAAATATCGATGATGGCATTTCAAGCACTTCTCAACGCTCTTGAAACATTTCTAAGCATTATAACATAGTTGTGAAGGGGTTAATTATACCCTCGTGTGGTTTTAGTTGTAAGAAATTGGTGGTGGGGTGCTTCCAATATTTTTTTAGATATGGCACCCACCCAGGCTCAATTATGGTTCAGAAGTTAGTTTTATAAATGTTGGTATATATCTCTGAGATCCCAGTGAGAAATGCCGACAGTTAAATAGCAAAAGTACAAAGGGTGAAATTAAATAACAATTTAATTAACAAACAAATTTCAACCATTAAATTTCCTAATCGCTCAGCCCTTTGTGCCTATCTCATCGTGTGAATCAGTGTGAGAATTTAGCCCTGTCCTTGGTTTTCACTCATCTGGATTATCTCTCTTTCCTTGACTGGTACCCCAGTATTCGACTTCGACTTCACCCTTCCACTTCCGTTCTCCGGTCTACCCTCAACTTCTTTTCCCTCTTCCAACTGGTAGTCGTCCCTCCCCGAAAGCTTCCTTCCAAAGCTTTCCTTTGTTTGTTCACAGTCTTTTGTTATGCGATTCGCGTTAATTTAACGAGTTGTGTCCCCGGAGTAACCTGCTGCTTAAAAGCTAGATATCTACTTAACACGATCTGCCCAGGTATACTAACTAATTCTTGAACAGACTCAGTTAATATCCTTTGAATCTTAGAGTTAGGACAACTCACTAGAGGAATTCCGATTGGATGCAGTGAACTAACTATTCAACAGAGCTGTCAATCAGCAATGTGCTTTTTATCCCTTCCCCCACCCGATTGGAACAGGTAAATGCAATTCACCTGGCCTGATTTCTTGTGTGCAATGTCCCGCCAAAACACGAACTCAAATCCAACTCGAGTTCAGATTCGTACTGGACCAGCAGCGATTACAAGTACTTATTTTCGATTCGGACCAAAAAAGTTCACTTCTGTCTGGTCCAGATCTAACCAAGTCACTGGCGGCGGATATTTGCATTAATAAAACTACTAGGGAGTAAATATCTGGGTGTAAAACTAAAAATTTGCATTAATAAAACTACTATGGAGTAAATATCCGGGTGTAAATCTTCATAGCCACAGTTAATGTGGACCTGGTACACGGCTTCATCTATGACATGATTCTAATAATCAAGCCATGCCTGGTGAAGTACCTGTGAATCGCGTTGATAAGGCATGTTGCTTACATGACCTTACTTATAAAGCATCCAATGATATCTGCAACTCGCAAACATGGATCTGATTCATGACATGAATGTGATTAATTCAATTCTGAGAGAACCATATGCACAATGAGTCATCAAAAGCGAAATGAAAGCCTAGACTCCATTGTGTTTCGTTCATTAAAAGTAAACATTATACCAATATAAACAATGGACACTCAATCGAGACATTATACAAAATGTAGTACATCAGGTATGGGTAGGGAAGAGGGGTGCAGTCGCCGTAGAACTATTAGCCAGTACAGCCACGGTCACTCATGGGATGGCCCTAGAATATTTGTCTAAGCATGCGCTCTGGCACATTTATGTACACCATTGAGTAAACCCAGGTGGTGATGGTATTTTCATGACAAGTCTTTTTGATCACTAGCTAAATATAGCGCAACTAAACTGCCTATTCAAAACGACGATTATAAAGTTTTGATTACGTTTATCAACGACCTTGGCAGTACCCAGTCTGTTGTTTGTATATAACTAGATCCACGAAACCGATGATACGGAAAAAGATTCACCTCTACATGTGAACATCTTTCCAGAGTCCATCCCGATCCTTTGATGCATTTTTATAGCGTTTCGAGAATCTTTTCAATGCATCTGACAATTTCATCATTTATGATGCTGCATTATTAAACGAACGACACTGTGAATCGAATGTGTAGTACTTATTTTATTGTAACGAATTTAGCGGCATAACCGAATGTGCATTAAAAACAATGTCAGCTTTAACCGACGAAAAGTTTGTAACACCGCTACAATGTCAAATTTCGAGCAGGGAAATTTAACACAGGAAATGTTTAACATAGATGGGCCTGTCTACGGCCAAATGGAAATTTAAAATACAGAATGTTTAACATGGGTGGGCATACATAAAGACGATGTAAATTGAACATAGGAAATGTGTTGCGACAATGCATTGGGCCAATCTAGGGACAATACAAATTGAACCGGGGTGACGTCATGGTACTGGGCACTGAGGAAACAATGGCAACAATGACACAAGGGGCTGACCTCAGTCGGGTGGAACAATGTTGCAATCGGCTGACCTAAATACGCGTTACTCAAAGAATATGTAAAGACATAGGCAGAGAGAGGTGCTTGGCAACGGTTAGAGACCGAGACATAGACATGCTTAGATTTATCGACATAAATCTATCAAACTAGCAACTATACAATCGACTAAAATATTTTTAGGCAAGAGAGAATATTCACCTTTTTGAGATAGTTGAGGGACCCTGAAAAGGGCCTTTATGTTTCTTTTTCTTCTTCTACTGTCTTCCTTCTATGGGTGGCGGCCTACTTTGCAACTGTCGTCATCAAAGTGGCTGGCTACTCCTGTTCAAACTGGTAGTATTCCTATCCGAACATTTGTTCGCATAGCACTTGCCCCATTATATTTTGTATTTTAATTATGGTAAAATAACCTCTAGTAGTTAGTTCTGAGGTGAGTTGGTCGGTTTAATCAGCAGCATGCTGTCCACGTCACGCTGCTGCGCTCCATACTTTCTTGCACATATGAGAGCGTGTATCCTGCTTTCGGCCTCCACTCTTTTCTCCATGAAGCAAGCACGATGTGCTCTGGTCGAATTCTCTGAATGGATTCGAATGAATCATCATCATATTATTGTCATAGTCATTTATACACTCTCGTGTTTTATGACTAGTTATAGCCCTGAGAAGGGCTAGTGACTTCTCCTTTCGAGGCCGAGCTCACCCATGTCCCAGTGCTGAACACTTTTGCCCCGGCGCATGGGCTTTATTAACTCCCCCCACCCCTGGGTGGCTCAACGCCTTAGCCGGATGTAACTTTTCAGTTGCATTGCTATCCATGGTGTTGGGCCTTTTTTCGAGACCTTAAAGACCCTTGTGGTAAACTCATTGAAACAGCCCAGAGCACCTCCATGCCAGCAGCAGGAAAAGCCAAAGGAAAGAGAAAAAGAAAAGGTCCTCACCCTGAGGGCCCCCGCCGCTTGACAAGTTCCGTAGGATTGTAGTTCATACCTCAGGTTCACTTCACACTAATTGGCAAATGAAATCTGTAATCTTTTCTTTTTGTGTGAAATTTGTGGCTCGGGGCGCCTTTCCTCCATGATGGTATGTCCTTCCGTCTACCCTCCCGCACCTCGTAGACCCAGTACCCAAGCCCTGTGATGAATGTCGTGCACACCTCAACCATCAGCAGTTAAACGTTATTAAGTGATCAAGTGTTTCCCGTTGTCTAGTGGGGGTGGTAGTTCCTAACTATCTGCCAAACATGTGTGTGCCACATACGTTTCAAATAAACCTGGGTTGTGAAATTTCCTATTATGTCTAGGTTATTGTTTTTGCGTACTGAGCGTACTTTTGATTTCCGAAAGGTATGTCGAATTTTGGTGGGTATCAGGTACCCTATGCAAGTTTGAGATCTTAATTAGGTAGTTGGGGTAGTTTCGAAACATATTTAAAACCAATCATTCCTTTAAGGGCCACATGTTAAGTTATATACCCAATGAGTTCTCAAAGCCAAAAAAGAGCCCACTGTATGGCATAATTAATAATCTTTTCACTTCACTGTTTTGAAAACAACAGTGAAGTTAGAGTACTTTGGTAAATACTGTATCAGCAGCGATCTTCTTTCTTCTTTTTCTTTTGTAGTTAGTCTACTTTTTACTATTTATGTAGCGTAATAGTAAAAGGTTCCTGGTTCCTTTGTTTTTCTCTCCTAGTTATATGTTCTGTTCTTCTTTCTTATTCTTGTTCTTTCTTTTTCTTTGTTCTTCGGGAACTCCGAGAAATACGTCCGTCTTCTTCGAAGGCTGAACAATCATCGGAATCGATCTGATCTGATAGACATTTTAAGTCCACCCAGCCTTGTGCTGGTATGAGTCCTAGCGCCTGTTTTATGGTAAGGACTAGGTATGGTGCTTGCAGTTATGTATATGTTTGTATGCGGGGATGGGTTATTAGGGTTCCGATACAGGTTTATTGAATCCCTTTATTTGATACTGATGACTTGTTCTTGTTGATAATTTGTTGTAGGCATCTCTTTTGATGTTGGTTCCCCTCCTCCCTCCTATGAGGTCCTGAATCCTTTCTTCTTTATTCTTGCATTTTTGATTTAGTAATATTGGATGATTTAAAATTATAATGTTGTTGTCTCGTCGGTTTTGATTGGATGATAAAAGCCGAATTTTCAATCCTATTCTAGTTCAATTTTGTTTTCTATTTAGGTTTTATAATAAAATTATTTTTATGGTATTTCATTCTTATTATGTGCTTAGTTGAGGCATTATTGATGGTTATCAATACTAATTAGAGTATATATAGTTATTATAAAGAAAATTAAAATACACATACAGTATATACTAATTAGAGTATATATAGTTATTATAAGGAAAATTAAAATTCACATACAGTAAATGTATGTTATAAATAGTTCTGATTATTGTTATGATTTAACTATTTATGCTTATAACTAAGGCTAATTGACTAAAGATAAGGAGTAATAATTGCTAGGGTTCTAATTACAATGGATCTAAATTATTCGTTTTTTAGTTTTATATTTTATAATAAGTTTAATAAGTGAGCAAAATTCTCAGAATTATTGAATTTTTGAGAAAGTGGGCAGCGTTGGGCTAATGCTGAATTTCCTGCTTACGTCATTAGAATGCCATATTTGATTGGTTGACGTAAATTTAATTCTCAATCCTTTTGGTCGTGACGTTGACCTTTATTTGCTGACCTTAAGACCCTTTGGTTGGCTGCGTATTGTAACAGAGCGTACCGGCCTTCCCCCCAACTCCCGCCTACTAAGTCCCCAATGTCTAAGTTCGCCTAACTTTATCTCAGGTGGATTATTGTCAAATTTAACCAGTTTTTCCTACGGGTGTCCCTATACCAATGAAGTGTTAGCCACCTATTCAATTATTTAAATGTTCCTGAGTTGTGAATTTTGAATATATTTTGATGAGGTTGAATTTTGCGTACTTAGCGTACTTGTATGGTTCTAAAAAAATAAATCAATCTCTAGGTGTATGTCACTAATTTTGACATTTATCACCGCTTTGACAATGTTTGGTTTTTAATTTTCACTGCCTTTCCAAAGGATCTCCTTTTAATGGTTGGGTCTTCCAGGCCAAAGTGAAGACATAGGTTGTAGACTTATTTTCGAACAGTTGGTCGCGCGGCCCGGTCTGTTCATCGCTAATTGTTTGTCCGTTCCGTTCACTTTTGTGATTGTAGCCTTTACCACGTTACTTTTCGGTCTTTGTTTGCGTCCGGCTAATCGGACTACTCCGCTCTTGGGAGTTAGGGCTATCAGGTAGGATATTTCTGATTTTCCCTTATCGGCCTTGACCGTTTTGGCCTTGTCATTGTGGGAAATCTTATCCTATATATAGTGCTTATAGGAGTCAGGATCCACCCAGGCTTGTGCTAGTATGAGTCCTAGCGCCTGTTTTATGGTATGGACTGGGTATGGTGCTTGCAGTTATGTATATGTTTGTATGCGGGGATGGGTTATTAAGGTTCCGATACAGGCTTATTGAATCCCTTTATTTGATACTGATGATTTGTTCTTGTTGGTGGTTTGTTGTAGGCATCTCTTTTGATGTTGGTTCCCCTCCTCCCTCCTATGAGGTCCTGAATCCTTTCTTCTTTATTCTTGCATTTTTGATTTAGTAATATTGGATGATTTAAAATTATAATGTTGTCTCGTCGGTTTTGATTGGATGATAAAAGCCGAATTTTTAATCCTATTCTAGTTCAATTTTGTTTTTTATTTACTTTTTATAATAAAATTATGTATTATGGTATTTCATTCTTATTATTTGCTTAGTTGTAGTATTATAGATGGTTATCAATACTAATTAGAGTATATATAGTTATTATAAGGAAAATTAAAATACACATACAATATATGTATGTTATAAATAGTTATGATTATTGTTATGATTTAATTATGCATGCTTATAACTAAGGCTAAATTGACTAAAGGTAAGGAGTAATAATTGCTAGGGTTCTAATTACTATGGATCTAAATTATTCTTTTTAGTTTTATATTTTATAATAAAATTAGTAAGTGGGCATAATTCTCAGAATTATTGAATTTGTGACAAAGTGGGGAGCGTTGGGTTAATGCTGAATTTCCTGCTTACGTCATTAGAATGCCATATTTGATTGGTTGTTGTAGATTTTTTTTCAATCCTACTCTAACCCGATATTGAATTTTCTGTATGGGGAAAGCGCGCCTAAATTTCGGCCAATCAAATGCAATCTTAGATTGAAGGCTTATTTATATTGTATTACCTAACTTGTAAGCTGGTTCAATATTTTATCCGGCACGGGGAAGGGAGAATTTTGTCTGACCAGAACTGAAACGCTGTACTTCTTATAACAATCCATTATCAGGTTCCATGTAGGCAAATCTTGTTCTAGCTAAAGCATTCGGAGTAGGTAATCCTTCCCTATCTTTGGGCTACTTTAAAAAAATTTCCATTCGATTGGCACAATTGCAATTAGGCAAGAAAACAGGCAATTGTATTAATTGAATTTGGAGTTTGCAGTGGATTTCACACTCGATTCTTACTGTGTTGAAGTCACCTTTCTTGTTGGCTGATATCTCCTTGGAACCATTTTTATACCCGTTTGTCCGAAAATTAAGTGGTTGAAAAGCTGCACTCGCTTTTGGTACACGATTTGTTAGTTTTTCTAAGAGCCGACTGACGATTCGGTGAGTGGGTAAACGTACAATCTTATGAGGTTGATATGTGATCACTCAAAAATATTGATTCTCTCCAGATTGCAAGGTTTATTTCATTACTCAAAGTTCACTATTTGACTGGTGCTATAATTTAGAATCAATATTTGCACTTTACACTTTTCACGGTATTCGTAGTCGTTATGTTTGGGACCATCAGTAGCAAATATTAGAATCTTGTGATCAATGTGCTCATCCGTCCAAGCTCCCAAACGGTCTCATTCAATATCAGTGTGACGGTGACCAAGGCGTTCCATGTAGATGCAACTGTCCGTGTCAAAGTACAGCACACGATATCCCAACTAGTGAGCATGGGCTTTACGTCGGCCGCAATGATGAAATTTCAAAACTTCATCGGTCTGTATAAACTCGAGTTCTTTGTAATTGACCAGGATCAATTCTTCACGAAGAACGTCCACGTGTTTTATGCATTGTTTTTTTTTTGTTGTTGTTTGTTTTTTGGGGGGGTTGTCGTAAATCATCTATAAGTAGTGGGAAGGTTCTATCAAATACTCCATCTTAAACACGACCATTGTGCAATTTTGACCACAAGCAATTCAACATCAATTTGACTATCGATCCGATCCTCGACATTCGTTATACTCGATGGGATCCAATTTATGCCTTCCTGTAAAAAACATTTCTATGAATTTCTTTTCGTCTATGGAAGCGTGGCACCATGAAGGATGGCCACTGGGTTTTTAGGTTTTTTTTAAATATTTTTCTGATTTTCGTCACCCTTGTGGTATTATTCTGCCTTGAGAAAGTGGTAAGTTTCGTACACTTCTAGCAATTGACATCCCCGGTCCAATCCTTTAAATAATTCCACGTTGATACACTTCCTGCCAAGACGCGTTAGTCATGGGTGTGCTGACAAGGCTGATCTAGGTTGCATTTTTAGACACAAGTAATGCTCAACGGAAACATCAGTCTTCCTTTAAATGGTGAGGCAAAACAAGATTGCACTTCTCGCACGCTCAATGATCCACGCAGAAATAAGGAATGTGAATGCCGGTCTCTTGCATGCATTCAAAATCAAAAAGGACGAAATTGCCTTTATTCTTTTTGTCATCTTTTTCCTTTTCCTGTTGGGATTGGCATTTTTAAATCAAGCATTCGTGTTCCAAGTCCAAGATTTGGTGACAAATGTAAAATCGTTTCTTTCCTGAACATATGTGAGCCTTGGTACTATTGGTACCTATGTCTTGTCCACAAGTGCGGAACAATCTCAGGAGTTGACAAACTCTTTTCTTCTGTAAACCTTGCGTCTTCAGATGTTTGTAACAGATACGGATGACAAACGTTCGCTGACATGCTGGACAATGCACTCAGATTTAGATGCAAAACATCCCTGGCATTTCGATCCACAATGTTTGTGTTGTTTTCAATTGTTATACCCATAGTCACAATTCTCACAACAATGAATATACCACAGAATTGTAGTGATACTGGAATTGCATGGAAATGTTCATCGTGATGAAAGACTTGAATACATTTACCATCTTTGAAACTCTTACATCAAAGCAACAGAGGTTCACGTATTTTGTAAGGTGAACTTTCAAAGTGTAACGTGGAGCCAAAACGTCTTGACATTTTTGCATTTCAGGAATTTTGCAGGGTGTTCTTTGGATAGGCCAGCTTGTTGTAATAGGACTTATGCTTCTCTTCATTGTTTTGCTCTGTTCGATTTTAATAGTTTGCCATGCTCTTCTCCATTCTGCCGTTTTTTCATGTAGGCATAGGTTAGCCCCACCACGATGGCATGGGCTAAACACGTCTTTTGGGATGTTAATTCGGAAAATTCTCTTTTTGGTGCTACGATGGTCAACCACCAATAACACTTTTTTTGTGTTGTCCGGAAGCCTTGGAAAGAGAAACGTAGGTCACGTACAGTGTCGCTTTCCATAGGTGGTGTGAAACCTGTCGTTGGATTGCTACACGTTCGAATCTTGTCGATAAATTTATGTGAATTCTGCAGGACTGCTAAACTCGATCAAAACAGATGATTTCAGACTGCCGTTATGAATGGGGAGTCTCGAACGATCTTATTTAGCTCGACATTGTAGTTTCAATGTATTTAACAAAAACTCCCACACATCGGTGTTGAAGCCATGTTTTCTTCAGCGGTATGTCGAACTTGAAATCTTGAAATTTCACAGTGTACGTGTAGGCCTCAATCCTACATTTTCTAGATGAGCGTTTATCCATGGTGGTAATGTGGTATACTGATAGTGGACTTTTGTTTGGCATAGACACTCAGGTCTGGATTCTGGCTCATTCATGTCATCTTCAAACTCGCTGACAAGAATCTGAAGCAAGACTTCAGCTACTATACGAGGCGATAGGTCACATTTCTGCCTCTTAATTTCTTCTCATGTCTTCACAAAATGGTGCGATCAATTCATCAGGATAGCAAAAGGTCAAACGACTAAATTTTGAACGTCATACATCAATGTAAGATCAATGTCTCCCCATATAAAGAGTCGGCGTCTTCCCTCAGTGTATTCATATTACTCTCAATCCTACTAGAAAGATAGAAAAGCTAACACAGATCGAACTTCTGATTAGAGCTCTGTGAGGTGTCATACGATGGTTTTTTCAGAGAAGTCGACGCACGTCTCTCCCTTTTTTCAAGATTTAAGTGAATACGCTTGCTATCTCTGTCAGAGAAAATGGCCTTAATTTTCATAGTGTCAACAATGTTAGAGTAAGACAGGCGCCAAAAGAAACAAAGGCCAAGATACCTGTTATCATTATTAATGAAAAGGTAATAAGAAGGACATTGACCTGCAGACTGCCCTAAGAAACAGCAGGAGTAGAAAATAAAGAGGAAATCCGAACAGGAAGAAAAAGTACCCTCCAAAAAGGAAGAACACAGACACGTCCAGAAAGAGAAGAAAAGGATACTAGAATAAAGTACGAAAGAAGTAAAAAAAAGTCTGTGAAAATGAAGAAATTAAAGAGAAAGGATAGAGTGAAAAGATAAAGAAGTCTGTGAACTTTTTAAAGTGATTTGTTGTGAAATTGTATTGTACACTTTTACAGAGAATTTACCAAAGGTTAAAACGTATATGTATCTTGGTTTTGATTTTTATAATCATAAGCACCTACACTCACGCACTCACACACGTATATCATGGGAAAAAGGAAGGGATTTGAGAATTATTTCATTTAACAAGCGTTGAACAGTCTTCTTTCAAGAGAGAATGGTGACCCTGAAAAGGACCGTTGGGTGTTTATTTTTATTTTTGTTTTTGTTTTTTATCAGATCCAGGAACAGGGTGTAATGCGCTGTAACTGCCTTATCTCTTTGCTATTGACCAAGACTCACTTCTGGACCTGCTACTCTCAATGGTTATTATTGGTAGCTCATATGTAATGGGAATGTGGACGAGGCTGAACTGTTTGGCATGGAAGGTATTTTTCTCTTAGGTCGTATTAAAGAAGTCTGATACATCTTTTTCAGACTCCTTAACTTTATCAAAATGTGACCATTTGACTTTCACTGTCCTCATTCTCACTTAGACCTTTTTCTTCTCTGCTTTTTCTTCCTGTCGTTTTTCTTTCTGTTTCTCGCTATTGCTGTTGAAGAAGAAAGGCTTGTTGTTCTGCTTCTTTCTGCTGTTGCAAACATATATTCAATCATTCTTTCTGTTTTTGTTTAAAATCCTCGACGTACAATAAGGAAGGAAAAGCCGCGAAGGTGCTGACATCGAAATAAATTCTTGTAAAGAGAGAAATCCATGCTATTCCATCACTCCTCTCCTCCAATGCTGATGCAACCTAATTAAACGTCTTCGTAGTTTCCGTCATGTTCTAACAATGTCGCATCCATTCATTGCAAAGAGACGCTAGCGTACATATACAGGGAATGTGACGTCACTGACATCTCTCTTCGGATTGGAAGACTAACTCAGCACACTGACTGAATTTTGTAACGCGTGTTAGAATTGGTGAAAAAACTCAATCCGATTCGATCAGCTCTTACACTTTAAATAGCCGCGGTTCACCCCATTCACCTGTTCTCGTCACAAGATGTGGACTAACATAGAATCGTCTATCCTTATATCGTTGGTGCTGTTCAAAAAGGACTATCCGATATGCCTAATTATCATGTGTAATTACCAAGATAACAGAGACGGTCTTTTACAAAAGACAGATCTATGTCAAGAGACAATGTTGTCTTAAGCGAGTCTACTAGTCTACTAGTGCACTCCCACAACTTTCGTTTATATTATAAATTTAACCATCACGAAGCGATTTGTAGAGATATTATGTCATATACTTCAATGAAAATAATTGCAACATAACATCGAATCTTTTATCGTTGGAAGCAAAATGCTTCTAGCTGATTTTGCGCTAGGTAATTTCCGTAAGGTAAAGCGTAAGTAACGCAGTGTAGGAACCACAGCTTTCCAATTTTCATTGTAGTTACGTTCAACAAGTAGATCCGTGTGTGAAGCAATGGTGCAATGGTGTATTTTGCTGGTTGTAGCAATACGACACGAGAAAGGAGAGAGTTTGCACTCATTTCCAACTAATTCTATTTCAGAGAAACGACAAGCAAAGACTGGACTAAGCCCACTAGTGACAGGCGATAGTCAAGTTCTCTGTATGACCACTTCAGAGAAGACGATTTCGATCTCGACTATAAGATGAAAGAGTTATTTGGCATTAAGACCATTAGGCGACTCTTGCCAAATGTAGTTCCAAGTGTTTTCTCACCAGATAAACCAGAGTACAAGCACACCAGATTAACCAAACTCAAGAATTACTGCAGGCCTAACAACTCGTAAGCCGAGGAATACATTAGAAAGAGCGAGTGAGCATGGGTATAAAATTTATTGATTTTATCATGCTATAGTATTTGTTGTCAACCCTACACTCTTGCCACAAATATATCTAGCTTACGAGGGATTAATGAGAGTGGGTGGTTTAGTAGGAGGGTGTTTGCAAATCATAAAAGGTCCACCCTTACCCGACAAAATAGGAAACGTGCTTTATCATGATCTGTTTGTGTGTCTGTCTGTGTGTGTCTGTGTGTTATATGTGTGTATGTGTCTGTGTGTGTGTTAAAAATACTAGCTTGTTTCCTTTCTGTTGGAAATATATCACAAGTTTTCTTCTCATGCTTAAATGATGTGAATAGTTGCTGTATTGATTATGTTTCATTGTAAAGACTAATTAGTTCTGCGGCTCTACGAGTAAATTACCTTCCTTGCTTAGATATACACTATTGTGTCAGTGGATCCTGCTCTAGGCTGGATTCACACCCGGAACCCATTGATTGAAAATAAAAATAGTAATTTTTTTTCCATGTGGAAAATGTAATATTATTATTCACATTGTATATAGAATCATATAAGGTAATACAAAAAGAATCAACCCTTTAATATTGTTTAAGTTGTAAACTTCTAATGCTGCTCGATTTATTTATATATTTTGCTAGAGTCGTCACTATCAGTCATTATCATCACATGCGCTCAACTTAAGGGACTACCCGACCGTGCGTCACTTTCGGAAATCAGATTTTTTCACCGGAAGTGTATAAATATATCCAGAGCGTTTCTGTAAAACATCGATGTATGCTTTAATAATCTTAATTTTCTCCTCTGTAAGTTAAAAAAAAACATCTAAAATGCACATTTCGAAGTTATTTAGATGAAAATGAACATTTTAATATATAATCTGTATTAGACACTAGTAGATCTTTAATCTACTGTTCCGTTGTCAGACGAAGTTTGAGGAAGAGAAGATTGGCGCGATGCCTTTTATGCTAACTAAATGATGTTATCATAGACGACCTTTATCCCTTTTAAGGGCCTCGCAACTGTCTCGAAAAGATGTCTATTCTCTCCTGCCTAGAAATCTCTTAGTCGGTAGTATAGCTGTTCGTTTCATAGATTTATGTTGATAAATATATGTATGTCTATGTCTCCGTCTATGACGCTGTCTCTAACAACGTCTCTATGTCTGTGTCTCTATTTGTACTTAAAGTAACGCTTATTAAAGAAAGCCCATTGCAACACTGTTCCGCCTGATTGAGCTCAAACATGGTTGCCATTGTTTCCAAAGT
The DNA here is from genome assembly GCA_016746295.1 of Potamilus streckersoni. NCBI lineage: Eukaryota > Metazoa > Mollusca > Bivalvia > Unionida > Unionidae > Potamilus > Potamilus streckersoni. Next base: position 176,761 of record JAEAOA010002053.1, on the reverse strand, counting down.
CTCCAGTACCGTGACGTCACCCCTATTCAATTCCTATTGTCCCAGGCTACACCCAATACATTGTGGCTATACATTTCCTATGTTAAATTCCCACTGTCCCTAGACAAACCCACCCATTTATATCATTCCCCATGTTAATGTTTCCTTGTCCCTAGAGCAACACACTCATGTGCTTGTCCGTAAATGGTCGGACACTTTTTAACATACAAGTCCCATTGTCCGTATAAATCTTGTCCGTAAAAGGCCGCGAAACCTTTTAACATGGGAATCCCATTCTCCGTGAATCACCCCACTCACTACTGACATACATATCGTATTATCTGTATAGCAAATGAACAAAATACAAATACTTTACAAGTCAAGTTGAAAACTTATGTGTTTTAATATTAATGTGGGGCTTTTTAAGTTAATACCCTTTATGACATTTGCTACAAGCCTCGCACTACCTTAATCCGACACTACCTTTTCACTATTATATCCTTATCACGCTTCATGCACCCATCAAATACGAAAGAATTTCTAATTAAAATATTTACCTAGCCGCTACATGGTGTTTTTGGTTGGTACCTATCTGGATAATTTCAAAGGGGTCTTGATAAACAGATTACAGTCATTACATAATAAATTATGATCAACACATTACATGATACATTATGAATGGTGTCATACATTACATTTTAAGTATTTTCATTATTAGTATGACCGCTAAAAATTTCAATCAAGCTATCCTTTCTTCTAAATTTGCATATTTTCTCCTTTAGATATGGCTTGTGTTTGCTGAGTTTAAATGTATGTCGTCTTTATTTGTAAATAAATAAGGGTTAGAACAAGGGCTAAAAAAAGGTCAAAAAACAACCAGGCGCCTCTAACTTGTCTATTTCCAAACGGTTAAGAACCGGTATTAATTCGTTTTAGTTAGCTCAGTTTTATTACTGTTGACGTATTGGGTTTTTTTTCAAATTTTTTGCGATTTTGTTTATTTGTGGTAATAAATTCAATGAAGATAATGTTAACTCAATTAAGAATAATATTAAAATTCTACAACAATTAGTTCTATTTACTGTAGATGGTTTTGGTCGAAGAGATAAATTAATGAAACCTAAGCAAACTGAATATATTAAAAACAGTGAATAATGGCGACAAGTATTATATCGCATGCTTATGGATGTTAAACGAGTTAGATCGTATGATCCATTATATCAAGAATTAATTAGTTAAATTAATATTTTTATCCAATCAGGAAGAGATGAGGAAAAACAAAGTAACAAACAAAACAATTTTGTTGTTGATGTTGTTGTTGTTGTTGTTGTTGTTGTGGGGCTTAACGACACTTTTCAGCACACGATAGGCTATACATGGTGGCCATTAATAATGGTGTAGGAATAAACCGGGAAATCCGCGGAAGAAACCACCGACCCACGAGAAGCAACTGGCAAGCTTTCTCACCTTTCCACATTCTCCTAATCTTATACTCAAACCCACGCAGACAGAGGTGGGATGGCAGTGATCCGTAACGGAGAGCGCTTTAGACCACTTGGACACTAGTGGCCGAAAAAAGCTGATATTTGTAAGCGAATTTCAGGTGTAATTATGGATATTAATGTATATCTGTCCCTCATTAATGAAATCGCCGATGACTACTTCGGTGACTAAGTCACTGGATTATGTAATTACAGTTATTATTATAGAATGGATCGTACATAGTACTCAACGTGGACCAACCAATGTCAGGGCAGTAAATTTTAGATTACCAGTATCCAAATCAACCTACGGAGATGGACTCGGCGATGTTGTTCAGGGTCTGTAAAGAAGGATAGCCCCAAAAGCAGTACTGATTACAAAGCAACTGGGAATGAAAGCTATTGATTGAATATACTCCCTTCTCGCAGCTATACCAGTATTAATAGCTGCTGCAGCCTCAGCTGTTGCACAAGCCTTTGGCGCTGTTGGAAATGCTTCTGGAATGGCATTAAAGAAAGAAACCGGACAGGGAATAAGAACATCCAAAAAAGGGAAGAAGTCTCAGATTGCCAATAACACCGTATTCGTGGTACGGAAAGGGTCTAAGACTTCCCGGGAGAGTTCACTGATATCGCCTATCTTCAATTTTGATTTACTCGATGTTGCTAAAAACCTAAAAATAAAAAACTTTAGAGGTGTTTTTATGCGCGATCAATTACCAAAACAACCGAACAATATTGAAACTGGTATTATGAATCTTGATAAAAACTCTTGACCTAGTACCCATTGGGATGGATATGCAATTGATCCACTTGGAACTATTTATTTCGATTCATTTGGATTAGCGCCACCAAAAGAATTGTCCTCATTATGTCAACAATAATACTGATCCAATCTGGTATTCAAAGTTACCAATATAAACAATAACTGATCCACCAATATGTGGTTGTTAAGTACTTAATGTACTTGATGCTATATCAAAATCAAAAATCACATACAAATATTTCTAAATTTTCGGAGAAATTTAAACAAATCCATTAATTAATTTTTTTGGAATTCCACCAATCTTTGATATTAAAACGCGTTGACATGAACACGATTCTAAACGATATCATTAGTGGAATTCCAGATATCATTGAAAGAATTAACCTTGTTAAAATTCCTCACAAGCAGATCATCAACGTTGTATACGTCGTTTCATCAGAGTCAGCTATATGGACACCACGAAATCAAACCATCAAACACACTGCGGAAGTCGCTGGTGTGTTTAGGATGTCTGTGTTAAGCGGTGTAGAATTTAGAATACTTACCACATCTCAATTAACTAATAATTTTTCTAGAACTGAATTTATGTTGGATAAATATTCTGAAGAAATATTTACTCTGGAATCATAGGATAGAAGTATGGTCTTGGCTAATTACTGATGGTGTCTGGAATTTGTAACTAAAGCTCCTCAATTAATTACCTAATGTCATTAAGTATAATGAATCAAGTGACAGGGTCACTCATTGACGTTCAAAGTCACAGATATAATCAAGTATGTGAATGCCTGACCAAACTAAAATTTATCATTGACAATGATACAGTCAAAATATAAAGAATTCGTAAACGCATGGCTGTTATTTATATAGTTGTTTACTCAGTGTCTGCTATTGTTGCTTGATCCGGATTATTATTATCAACGATAACAATGGCAGCTCCTGCAGTTGTAACAATTATTGTTCAACTCCAACGACTATCACAGATATTCTCAGTATTATCGCTAAAAGGATATACACATGCACAAATGATAAATTACGTGAGTATATAATAATTACACAAAGCAAAAGCAGCCTTTTCTAAATTAACTTCATTTTATCTTAGTGATGGTAAAATATTCGACGAGGAATTTGTAACAATAATGAAAACCTACGATGACGCATTCGTAATCGCTACTGACAATAGTCACAATGAAGAATTAAATAACAACAATAATAATATCAGAGCTGAAAATGTTATTACAGTAGATTGGCACTAATACAACACCGTCAAAAACTACTATGATATCAGTAACTAGATTTTATAATCATTAATACAACGGAGAAAACACATTTATAAGTCATGTAATGCTTACTTATCAGATGTAAAAAAAATTGGTAGCATTGTGAGTTATCTTGATGGCGACTCACCACAATTTACACATTTATGATCTTGGATGTTAGCTTATGTTTGGATAAATCTACTATCAATGATAAATAAATTTCCTCGTCACGCTGTTACAGTCGCTACGGATTCATTTTCTGTACATAAAAATATAAGGTTTTATTAAAAAGGCTACTGGGTAATTTTAAATGGGGGAAATGGAGGATAAAACAAGAAAATATACTTAGTTATTCTGAATCTGCCGACGTTGAAATTAAGAAAATATATTATAGAAATAATAATTAAATATGAAAGTCATCTGCACCATATGTGTGCGATCCTGTGGCTAGACATAAGACTGTTTATCTTATTGGGTGTGGTGGTTTAGGTAAAACAACTCGTGCGATTAACTTATTTATTAGATATAATTGTTTTGACACCTACACATAGACTTGCTAGAGAAATAAAAGTATGAGGAATAAAACATGTACATATAGTTTCTTTAGATGGTGCGGAGACACGTGGACTCCTGAGCAAACGGGTAAAAATTATATACCTAAGTATATTTTATGGGACGAGATATGCACGGTGTCGTTAGAAACACTAAACAAATTTCTTGACAAAGAATACTGCTGTGATTATGTGTGGTAAACATGGTCAACCACCACCCTTTGTTGGACAGTCTCCACATGAATGGCTAAAGAATATTGTAGATTATTATGAAGAAATACATGATGACCACAGAGCTGTTGATAAGCCGCTGAAATAACTAAAAAGATTAATCAAACTACCACCAGATAAAATACAATGTGAGTTAATGCGTAAAGTAATCCAGAAACTACCATAAATGATTTTTGGACTTTATGGAAGCCTGCTGATTTGATAGTCGCAAGTAGATAGATAGTTCGTGATGAACTGCAAAAATAAATTATTTACGTTGCATAAGGAAAAGTTTCCAACGTTGCCTGTACCTTTGTATTATTGCCCAGCAGATACTCGATGACAGAATATTAAAGTTAAAATTACAGGTGGAGACACTGAAAGTGTTCTTCGAAAACAAAATCTTGTACTGATGACATTGTTTTGCTTGCTATTGATATTGTTGAGAGCGCATTGAACATGGAACAATCACCGGGGATATTTGGATACGCTATAACGATTCGTTCGTCACAGGGATTAACTATCTCTGACACAAATATCTGGATTGTAGATGATCGTATCAAATGGTCAAAATTAGTTTATTTTGCAGTATATCGTGTCAGAAGAATAACTCAACTACATAGGGTTAGCGACACGAAAACATGAACCAGCAAAGCACCATCCTGCGCTTCCAAATTCCATTAAAATGATTGTAATAGGTCTATCTGGATCTGGTAAAACGCAATTATTGCTTAATCTGATAATGAGGTTGATGAAGTAAAAAAAATTATATTTAGTGGCACCATCTGTAGATGATCAGAGATGTTATGAAGCACTTAAAGATTTTAATCAAAATGCAAAATTATTAATCAAGGTGGCAACGATATTGTGGATTTTATCACCGATATTGATGAAGCCCCATCCATAGATTACTTAGATGGATTCACTAATAACCTTTTAGTATACGATGATGTGATGCTGGACAAACAATCCAATCCAGCTAGAATATTTTTTCTAGGAAGACATAAAAACACGGACGTGATTTATATTACACAACGATACACACATATACCTATGGTGATCAGAGATAACTGCAATATTTTAGTTGTGTTTAATTGCTTAGATAATTATACTTTACAGAATATTTATTATACTTGGTGTTCAGGAGATATGGACATGACTAAATTTAAAAATTCTTTTCAAAAGCACAAGCTGTTCCATTCTGATTTATAACAATAAATCTACATGACCCAAAATCAGGTATCGTATAGGTCTGGATAAAATCTTAGGTTAATTTATAGCAGCAGGGAGGGTGAATGACAAAACTTGAGTGACCAGACAGGTAAACGAAATCGCATAAAATTTTGAAAACAATAGTAAAAATGGGTTAACACATCTGAGCTAAATAATACGATTTATTACCGGTTCATAGCCATATGGAAATAGACAAGTTAGAGGCGCTGGTTTGTTATTTGACCTTGTTTGTTTGTTTGTTGGTTTTTTTAGCCCTTGTAGGAACCCTTAGTTTTGCTTACGGGGTAAAGCAAAAAGTTGTAGGGTTCACCCTTCCTGCTGCTAAAGCCAATGATTTGGATGTTAATGGTATTTAAATTTTATTCCACATCTTTAAAAACAATGTCATCCGTATTATAACACATATATAAAGTTTTACTTCTTTTTTATATATTTAGTTGTATTTACGAGTTTTGTCGGACCAATTTAAGGCTTTTTTACTCTAATGTCAACATTTTCAGCTGTTTTTGAATGCTCGCGCACTGACAAACAGAAGCACGCATGTACGCGCACAAGTATATGTTTGTTGCACATACATAACAAAATGCGTAAAATACTAAATTAAATTTTACATTTCAATTCAGTTAATTATTTGCTCACTGTTTTAATAGGTGGGTTGATATAGGAAAATGCACAGTATTTGCTCTTGCATAAGGCGGACACAACTGCAACAAAAGTCTAGTTACCAATAACACTCCAAAAGATATGGACTTAAGCATACATTTCACTCATGATTTTGTTGGAACAACGCCACATGGCTTGAATTTAATGCAGCATTACTACAAATGATCGTTTATAACGTCTCAGGATTAAAATTCGCCCTTCGGACTAAAGCTTAATAATCGAGTTGAAAGTTGCTTGGTCTAATTTCTCTCTGACTGGCTCTTTTCGGAAACGGTGAGTCATCTCCCCTTTCGCATGAGACGTACACCAGGCGGTCACTTATGTTTTACAATATTTACAAAATAGAAAAAAAACACTCTGATATAATATAAAAATAGGTTTATTTGTCTGAGACAATCCACTAAATGCACAATATTTACGGCTTTTTGTGACGGCAGGTCCCGACAAACCTGAAAAAGGTATCACACCACCTTAACATCAAATGCATGGAGTCAAATATATATATATATATATATATATATATATATATATATATATATATATATATATATATATATATATATATATATATATAAAACACGAAATTCTGCGTTTGTATCATATGCATCGAATTCGTAAGCAA
>JAEAOA010002053.1:0-165000 GCA_016746295.1 Potamilus streckersoni | reverse complement strand
GTAGTAGTAACAGCAGCAGCAGTATTAACAACATCAGTTGCTGCAAAATTAGTAGATGCAAGTGTATCCTTGATAAACATTATGTAAACAGTAATTTGTAAATATTATAAAACAAAAAATCAAAACAAATTTATGTGTAAACTTGTGTAGCTTGCGAATTTTACGTGCATTTTAACAATTTCTGAGGTATAGCAAAATAAGATGCTAAATCAATATTCATACATACATACATACATACATACATACATACATACATACATACATACATACATACATACATACATACATACATACATACATACGTACGTACGTACGTACGTACGTACGTAATTACGTAATTACGTGCGTGCATACATACATACATACATACATACATACATACATACATACATACATACATACATACATACATACATACATACATACATACATACATACATACATACATACATACATACATACATACATACATACATACATACATACATACATACATTTTCAGTATAAGTTGATATTTGCATAAGAGGATAATATTTACAAAAATTGAGTAACAGTTAGTTGCAATGTTTGTTTTTTTTATACATTAACAGCGTTAAAAATGTGGCTTCAAAACAAGTCGAATACAGCTTTACAAGGGGCCCCGAGTGGCCCAGTGGTCTAAAGCGCTGTCCGTTACGGATCACTGCCATCTCACCTCTGTCTGCGAGAGTTCGAGTCTAGGATTCGGCTAAAGCGAAAATAAGAGAAAGCTTGCCAGTAGCTTCTCTTGGGTCGGTGGTTCTTTCCTGTGATTTTTCCGGTTTCTTCCTCCAGCATTAATACTGGCCGCCATGAATCGTTTGCTGAAAAATGGCGTTAAGCCCCAAAACAACAAACAACAGCTTTACAATGAAGTAAGGACGGACAAATGAAAATACAAAACTACTTGGCTTTGTTGGTTTATTGGCAGGAGAAAGTGTAATTAATAGTAAATACTATTTAAAATTTTTAGAGTACTAGAAAAAAAAGAAAAAAAAATATATATATATATATATATATATATATATATATATATATATATATATATATATATATATATACATGTATATTACATGTAGATATCTACTGGTTGCCATGTATGTATATATATATATATATATATATATATATATATATATATATATATATATATATATATATATATATATATATATATATTACATGTAGATCTATACTGGCTGCCATGTATATATATTGCCTACAACAAAGGACATGAGAAAACGAAGAAGCTAAATCTTACACAACATGCAAATTATTATATTCATCACAAAACCAGAGGAGGGGAGACAAAGTATGTCCACTTAAAATTAAATGTGGGTTACAGCATGCAAACTGTACGAAGGCCGATAAAACACCATATTCAGAAAGACTACAGCTGACAAAAACTTTTAAACATTGCACGCTTTGGTCAGCAGAATAATGATCCACATCTATTCTTGTATCGATTCGCATTTATGTACCACTCGGGCAAATGTTTTTTTTATGAATTTTGTCAATTGTTCAAAGAAATTTCACACTTTAGTAGATTATTTACTATCTAAAGGTATATTGTCTCAGTGACTACTATCCTAAATAAGTAAATAAACAATAAATGTTAAGATTCTTTCAAACGAGTTTTTTGAACCGCTGTGTTAAATTTTTATGCAATAAAGCTAACGGCAAAATTTCGCAGACTTTCGCTGTCATCTGTCATGGCGAAAAAGCTTGGTAAGGCTTCAAGATCGATGCTGGGGTATTTATGGTATGTGTGTTTGTGTTTGTTTAAAGGGGTGGGGTGAGTTTGCATAAGTGAGTAAAATTGAAATTTCTTGTATATATGCGACTGTTCATAATTTATGTTCAGAAAATACTGCGTTTCGAAAATGTAATGCCGGATTATTAACGAATACACTTATTTACACATATGGAGCATGCACATTTTGCGACTATGCGCTCTAACAAATATAAAGAATTTGCCATTTAATTTATATGGAGACGATGGTGGCTTCGTATTTCTTTTACCTTACAATCTTTATTATTTTTCCTTTTGATATAATGGACAGGTTGGGGGTTGGGGTGGTTGGTCTTACGATGTAAATTAGTCAGATTTTCATTCGGACTTGGAGCGTCAGTTTACTGGGCGCTATTGACTCGTAGTCCATATTGTTTTCTATTATACTAACCGCTCCGGTGGCCTAGTGGTTAGTGCGTTCGACTCGGATGCGGGAGGTCGTGGGTACGATCCCCGATCGAGTCATATTAAAGACTTACAAAAATGGTACTAACAACTGCCTCGCTTGACGCTCAGCATTAAGAGGTTAGTGTTAGGACTGGTCGGCCTTGTGTCAGGATAATGTGACTGGGTGGGACATCATGCTACATGTCTGCGGCATGATGCCCAAGTACTATACATCACTATAAACTGCCACACTGCAGATATCGTAGCGATATGGCTGAAAATTTGTTAAAGCTACGTTAAAAATCATAATCACATCACTTTTCTATTATATAGTCAAGGAGTTTAAATGTTTAAATTATATTTAAGGAATTGTTTTTATGCATTTATTGACATTTCTTGTAATAACTGTTTATAAACCAATATAAAGATTATTATTTTTTAGTCCTCTTGACATTAACAAAAATTTGGAATATGAATGTGTTTTGTAATCTCAATAGCCAACATTTGTTTAGCATGTGGTGATACAATGAGGTTACGTACTATTTCAGCCAATAGGAAACGAATCCCAAACTGAAAGTAGGTCATCTTTCACGTGAGGCGCCGTAGCGGAGAAAAGCTGGTCGAATCAGAATTCCAATTACACCTGTTGTGTCAAATATACTTGTCCTTTAAGTTCCATTTTCTAGGTCGAGATATTAGATGGCATCTGCTGAATAGTGGGATTCTCAGGTGGCTTTTGCAGAAGGTACATGACAGTTATTTAAACAGAAACTAACAAGAATCTTCTTCCCTCATTAGAACAAACCGCTAAAGCAGCTGGAAAAATAGCAGAAAAAACGAAGAAAACAAAGAAATTTCGACGAAAACTTCCATCCAGCTGAAATAGATGCGGCTCAGCCACAATTACAAGAAGAAATAGAAGTAGTTGCAATTAACTTCATATTGTTAATGTTACTTTATTTCAATCTGTTTGTGATGACATTTATTAATATTAGAAAATTTGATCAATAGTTGTTACCTTATCGCGTTTTATTGTTTTGACTGATGTAGTTTGTGTTCTAACTTTTGTCCTTTTGATTTTGAGCTTATTGCAAAATTCACATCACATACGTGTTTAAAAGCTTTAACTTTCTCTTAGTCTGGTTTTCATACATTTTTTAAATACGATAAATTCGTCGTGTATTAAAGCCTCAAAAGTTTCATAATCCTACACAATAGTGTCTATATAACATGCTTCCTCCATCACTGGAGAAATGTTTCTTTAACACATCATCTATTTTAATATAATACTGTTTTCTACTGGTTGTCACTTGTTAAATAATTCATCGTATCCGTTATGTTTGAAAAGTACTTAAATTTCATCTTTATTTCATTTTGTCTTAATTTTTCAACTTTGTTTATGCCATCTATTATGAAGTGTGTAGAATATACCATCAATATCATTTTCATTTAACATTTTCCAGTTTATAACAAACCTCTATCGTGATTATTTCCCCGGTAAAGTTAAAAAATTTATATTGTCGTATAATTTGAAATTCTGACTTTGTCACCAAAATGTAAATTTAGGAATTCCAATTGTATTAGCCGGTTAATAACTGAATAGATTGTTACACGCTTTTGAAGTAAATGTCAGCTCAAGTAGTCTTGTGTCAGTTAATAATATATTGAATTTAGTGTTGTGCATACATTCATGAGTAAACTCATAACATTAGTTGCCATATAAAGGAAATTCGAGATCAAGTGACGTTGTAAAATTTAGTTAACGCTGTCTAAAAGCAGAAAAAAATCCTTTTATTCAAGAATTATGTAACAAAATTCATAGTCTCTGAGTTTTAGTTACCAAAACCCACAGAGCAATATTTATTATGAGATACTTCATTCTCGTGTGATATGTTTGGTCTAATGTTCGCTTGGTGCGGTTTGCTTCGGTAACAATTGTGCCTGTTAAAAGCACATCTTCTGCCTCTGAGACTTGAACAGTAAGACCTTGATTTTTATTAAGTTCATCAAGGTGATTCCTTAGAATCTCCTTTTTTCTGGGATCTGTAGGTAAAAATGATGATGTTTAGATTTGGCATCGTCTTTTAAATGACAAAGACATCTTTATTGTGGAAAAGCTGGAACAATTTAGTCATTAGATCATTCTGTGACTATGTCTTAATATCAGAATCAGACTGCTATTTGAGAAATATGGGTAGGAAGAGGTGGAGTAATTTTGAAAAGCTTCTGCTTCGTGGCGCCAGGGGCAATGTTCTTTAGTGGCGTTCTTACTGATTCTCCGGGGACAACGTTCTTTAGTGACCTCCTTCCTTTGTTACAGAGAACAGTTTTTTATATGTCAGATGTCTAGCCCCGCCCCACCGCCTCTCGCCACCACTGCGAAAGTTCGTGGCTCTGAAGGACCAATCTTCATTTAAAATGCAAAACCCAGGACACATAGTTACTGAACGTAATCATTAAAGCTCTGTTAATAATTATATAGGACATAACAGTTTCTACTTTTGAAGGCAATGCAGCAATTCAGACAGGAAATAAAAGGAAATGCTTTGTTATTGTTATAGCAAGGGTAAAGATAAAAGATCAAAGGGGAGGCATGGTTCTGCTATGGGGTATTGCTACTGGAAGATCAAGAAACATGATTAAATGATCTTTAAGGGTTTTATTTAAGTATATTTCGTGCAAATGTACATGTTACAATGTTTCAGTGCATGAATGGAATGTTGGATGCAGATGATCTGTATTGAGCATCGTGCATCTGCTTTGTATTTGCTTCAGTATGGTTGTTGTAGAATGCATTATTCCCAAGCTGGATCAGAACTTATACAATATATACACAAATATAATTTTTGCAATAATATATACAAAGACTGTACAGTTGAAAGAGTAAAGGAAAACTTAAAAATATGCTAACAAGTACAGTAAACACTAGTATGTCACAGGAAATGAATAAACACTAGTTTGTCACAGAAAATGAATAAACAATAGTATGTAACATGAAATGAATAAACAATAGTATGTCACAGAAAATGAATAAACACTAGTATGTCACAGAAAATGAATAAACACTAGTATGTCACAGAAAATGAATAAACACTAATAAGTCACAGAAAATGAATAAACACTAGTATGTCACAGAAAATGAATAAACACTAGTATGTCACAGAAAATGAATAAACACTAGTATGTCACAGAAAATGAATAAACACTAGTATGTCACAGAAAATGAATAAACACTAGTATGTCACATGAAATAAAGGTGTGTAAACATGTTGCTTATGTGCTTCAAATTACAGTAAATGAAAAGCATGGTGCGATATTTGTCCTATGATTGTAAGAAAACAAGCCATCAAATATACCCGTAAAGAACGAGACCAAATATATTTTATGTTACCAAATATATTTGCTTATAGGTCAAGTCACCTGTACACTTCACATATCCCAGATCTACCTCCGCATGATGCGCAGGAAGATCATGGTCATTCTCCATCCAGTAAATTAATAGACTAAGATCAAAGTTTGCAATAGCATATCAAGGTATATGTTGTCTACAATTGCATTTATTTAAAGTTGAGTATAGACGGTAACATTTTTATGAAACAGCATATTGATCAACATTATCAAGTTATCGTTTTCGAAAGTAATATCCACATTGTGTGCTTAAACAACATAAATATATTACCTGGGTCACGTGGGTCAATGTCACGAGTTTAAATGTCGTGATAATTAGCTCCCCATCCCCAGTCAGAAGCCCTATTGCTATCACCTCTACATTCTGAACGAGCTGTTTTTGTCGTGACAGCTCCGTTGAGGAGGTATACCATGTTGTGAGGTCTTCACTGAAGAAATATTCCCACTATCGTTGTTCTGAATAAGCAATTGTATGATCATTGTTGTATAATGTTTTCTTGACAAGAGTCGTAATGAGACCATAGGCACACGCGTTGTAAATGTCCAAGAAAAGCATGATAGCTTGTTGCACGTTTAAAGAGGCTTGTGATGATCAAGACATTTTCTTCAAGTACTTATATGCAATTGTTCTTCCTAAAAGTTGCCACGATTGAGCTAAGAATTCGGAGTAAGGGACTCGATTTAAAATGTCTCTACATCTTCATAAAACGGCTTGAGTACCTGAGTCGAAAAAACGGATTGTTGAGAAATATTCATGCTGGATCAGATCGAAAGCTATCTGGAAGAGAAGATGGTTGTACATGCTAACTAAACATCTTCTATTTTGCTTCCATAAACAGAGATAAACCTGTGAAAACACCTGCCATTAGAGACGCTGGCAAGTATCGTACTTCTGCGCATATTATGTACTTACATTGTATTCTGTCCTGGAAATTGGAAACGAAAGTCGAAGTATAAAGAGCCATTTCAAAATCAAAGGAAACTCTAAACATGATATTGAGACCTTATTAAGGCTGGCGCAGATAGTACTTATTTAAAACAACCCAAGACAGCGGCAAACCAATCAAGAATTAAATATTATGGGTACTCCATACATGCGTACACCTAGAAAACCGGCTACTCTGCATATACGTACACCTACACCTAAATGATTTGATTCTCCATAGTATATATGGCATTGTTCGCCACAACCAGAGTTGCACTTTTTATAATGCTTGTTTCTGGTAGATATTATAACACCAATTAAGTTGCGTTTAATATTTCATTCATTTAGCTACAATTTTATGACCTTCTTATCATTAGGGTAAGTTCAGATGTATCAAGACTTTCTTATGCTAGAAACTAATCTCATCAAAAAATCTGCACTGGAAAAGTAATCGGAAGTGTCTCCAAGGCCAACCGAATCATGCCTGTTTACTTTGGTATCCTATCCAAAAGTCATGAGGCTGCATTAAAAAAAAAAACATGTAATATTCTAATTAGACATTAATGACATTTTTGTATTTAATGCATATAACATTTTTACTGATTTGAAAATCTACAGGAAAATCAGAGAAAACAATCTTTTATGGTGCCTCAAAGACTACAATAGAATTCAATACTAGGCCTAATTCTTGTAATGATGTCTGATACTATCAAATGCCATTAGCGTGTAGGATAACGTACTACGATTATAAAACAATATTTGAATGCTTCATAGGTGGTACTTCGCAACGGAAACTGCACTGTTTGTGTTTTAAAATTATCATTTTTCATTTTGAGCATTATGTAAAACAGAAAATTTGGTAGATACGCATATTTTTTATGGATATATTTACATTTCTGGGTCGTGTGTGTGTGTGTGTGTTCATAACATTACTTGATATATATATATATATATATATATATATATATATATATATATATATATATATATATATATATATATATATATATATATATATATTAAAGTCATAAGGTAAAGTTGTAAAACAAATCGTTATTTAATACTCTTCTAAAACCCACTGCCAAATAACAATACCATTAAAGAATGCAAAGTTCTTCCTGAATGTTATGGAAAAATAAAATCTAAAACGTTTTTGATATGAATATGTGAAATATCTTGAATGATATAACATAACACTTGCTGGAAGCAAATATTTGCATTCGTGATTTATCCACTCTTTTTATAAGTTTCATATCAAATGAATACTCGTATAATATACTCCAAATTTGAAAATTCAAAACGAAAACAAAATAATAATCATGCTGGAATAGTTGGAAGTATTCGATTTTCAAGATAATTTTTTTTTACAAGATACGGGCTATTTGGGGGTTCATTTATTACAAAGATGTAAATCTAGTTGTTTTGTAGTTCGCTATTCTTTCTTTCATAACTAAGTTACTGTCATTCAGTTATCAAACAAAGAGCAACAAAATGTGTTGGATAAGATAAATAATGTTCCGAAAAGTGCCTGTTTATATTTACTTGAATGACATCATGGCTTGATAATGATTTTCCCATCTATACTTAATCATCCTTCATTGAAGGACACATATTGACGCGGTAGTTTATTTTCTATCGTGCAAAACATTATACTGTAACATTTGCATTTTATAATGCACTGCCATGACAAATAGTCCTACTTAACCATATATAAAAAATCTTATTATAAATATTAGTAAAATATTATTTTTATATTTTCAATATTTTTGCAATCAAGTGAAACGAAATCGCACGATTCACTGTGTTTGTTTAATGTTTTCTTGTTTTTCAAGTACATTTATATTTTGCTATTGTTGTTGCCGCTGTTGCCGTTCAAACACATTACACCTCTATTTTCACAATGTTTCCATAATTTGATGCCCTTGTCTTTGTTATTCATATAAATTGCTTTAATATTTTACATTGAACAGTTATAAGAACAATAATAGTTCGGACATGTCAGTGGTTTTAAAATGATACATGGACGATTTCGAGAGCATTCTTCTATCTGCTGTATCAAAAGCGAATTAACTTCTCTTCGCTCTGTAGTCATACTTTTTGTCTAATGGTTTGATGTCAGATGAAATAAATTACGTAACGATGTTACATTAATGGCTCTGATTCTGTTGTGTTGGATTTAGGTGATGATGTTACATTTGTATTAGTTAATATACTTCCTGTTCTCTCATCACTACTATTTATATTAATGTTAGAAACAAATGTAACATTGCTAACACTTTCATTTGCAATTATTGATAAAGTATTATCCTCCACAGGGGATAAACTTGGGAATGTTACATTACTTGCGTCCGTGCTATTTATAGTATCATTCAGAGTCACTGTATCAAGGGTGATGCCATTTGTGTTGACTAAATTATCAGATGTATTCCAGGATGCCGGTGAAGTCCCGTTATCGCGTAAGTCAAAATTCAGTGTACCAGAGTCAGTTTCTTTTTGATATTTGTTTGTAGAATTTAGAATGTATGGGGTTGTCTCTGTTACATTTACATTAACTGTTTCATTATACAGGGAATTTTCCGTAGCATTGGCAAGATTAGCGGTCCAGTTTGTATCAGTAATACTTTCTGTTACATTCACGGTATTTGTCATAGCATTTGTAAGCACGGTTTCGGTTTGATTGTCCATAGTAACAGTATTATCAGTGACTGTGGTCATCTCCCATAAATCATTTGATGTTATACTTTCTGAAGCAAGTTTCGTAATATTCACACTGTCGGATATTACAGACAATATTGTTCTACTAGTTTCTGTATTTTGGGGATTTTCTGTTGTAACGTCCATGACAACTGGATTTGTCGCCCCTTTTTTAAGCGGAGTTGTATCACTTGAGATTGGAAAAGTAATGTCTGCATTATTGACAATGTCGATGGATGTGTTCAGTGCATTACTGTTTCTATTATTAGAAAATGGATCACCTTCGGACACGTTTTCCCTCACTAGTGGCTGTGGCCCAGTGGTGAAATTGATAATTTCGACTGTTATAATAGCCGTTGCATTCAATTCATTGACATAAGCAACTGTTGGTGGCTGTTGTGATCGAGATTCTGTCAGACCTAATAGAGAACTCTCCTCGATAACTGATTCAGAAGAAATGCCATCAACGATACCTTGATCAGTAGAAATTTGTGATAAATTACTCTTTGAAGTACCGATCGTTGAATTATTTGTTCCTGTCGTAATATTTTCTGTTGTTTGTCTCGCTGAATGAGAAATTGATGGTGTTGCCATCCTCTCTGTCGTAGTTTGGACCTGAGGTACTGTCCAGTTTTGATCTGCAATCTCAGGAGAAATATTTAATTCACTTTCCTTCTCAGCCAATGGTGAATCGGTCGTTTCATTATACGCTGGTCGGGACGATACGTTAAAGTTTTCATCGACAGACGAGATACCATCAACGAGACCTTGATTGGTAGAAGTTTGTGATGAGTTACTCTGTGACGTACCGAACACTGAGTTGATAGTTTCGGTCATAATAGTTGTTGTTGTTTGTCTCTCAGAATGAGAAACTGATGATGCTGTCATGCCTTCTGTTGTAGTTTGGACCTGAGGCACTGTCACGTTTTGATCTGTAATCTCAGCAGAAATGTTGGCAACAATTTCCCTCCCATTCAAAGATGAATCGGCCGTTTCATTAGAAACTGGTCCGGATGATACATTAAAGTTTGCATCTACAGACGAGATACCATCAAAGAGACCTTGATCAGTAGAATTTTGTGACGAAGTACTCTGTGACGTACCGAACACTGAGTTGATAGTTTCGGTCGTAATAATTGTTGTTGTTTGTCTCTTCGAATGAGAAACTGATGATGCTGTCATGCCTTCTGTTGTAGTTTGGACCTGAGGCACTGTCACGTTTTGATCTATAAACTCAGCAGAAATGTTTGATACAATTTCCCTCCAAGACAAAAATGAATCGGCTGTTCCATTATAAATTGCTCCGGATGATACGTTAAAGTTTTCATCTACTGACGAGATACCATCAAAGAGACTATGATCAGTAGAAGACTGCGATGTACCGAACACTGAGTTGATTGTTTCGATCGTAGTAATTTGTGCTGTTTGTCTCGCCGAATCAGAAACTGATGACGCTGCCATGCCTTCTGCTGTCGTAGTTTGGATCTGAGGTACAGTCACGTTTTGATATGTAGCAAAAATATTTGATACCGATTCGGTGGTTCCATTATGCACCGGTCCGGACGATACGTTAAAGTTTTCATCGACAGACGTGATACCATTACCTTGATTAGTAGAAATTAGTGATGAGCTACTCTGTGACGAACCGAACACTAATTTGAATATTTCGGTCGTAATACGTTGTGTTGTTTGTCTCGCCGAATGAGAAACTGATGATGTTGTCATCCTTTCTGTTGTAGTTTGGACCTGAGGTACAATGACAGTTTGATCTGTAATCTCCGCTGATATATTTGATATAATTTCCTTCCCAACCCAAGGCGAATCTGTGGTTTCATTATACATTCGTCCGGTCGATTGATTGTTCAAATTTCCATTAACAGATAAGATACCATCAACGAGTCCTTGATCTGTCGAAATCCGTGATGAATCACTCTGTGGGGTACCGATCGATGAATTATTTATTCCTATTGTAATAATTTCTGTTGTTTCTTTCACCGAATTAAAAACTGATGTTGTTGCCATCCTCTCTGTCGTACTTTGCAAGTGAGGTACGTTCATGATTTTAACTGTTCTCTCAGCAGTAATATTTGAAACAATTTCTTTCTCAGCTAAAGGTGAAACGATTGTTTCATTATAAATTGGCCCTGTCGATATATTACTTGAAGGTCCATCAATAGAGGTATAATTGTATTCAGCTGTTGACGTAATAGTCGGTCTGTCCCCTTCAGTGATCTCTCTCTTTCGAGTAACTTCTGATGTAGTTATGGAAAGTATTTTTGATGTAGAAGGCGAGAGTTCCCCTTTAACAGCAATCCCTGGTGACGTAACCTCCATATTGACCGTATCAGTTACCGAGAAAGGAGTAGATCTGATACCCCATGATTGTGTTGACCTCGCTACTGGTTCCGGAATAGTAACGTCCTCAAGAACGTGTGTACTCAAAGGAACTAACGTGACGTTGATTTCTGGTTGGTCTGATGTCTCATTGCTAGGGACAGTTGCTGATTTCTGAACCATTCCTAATGTAAGATTATCTGGCTGCTGGGATACACTTTCTTGTTGAGTAGATTCTGTGATAATCACTTCTGCAACAGAAGATACCTGAACAGATTCTGTGCTGATAATCATTTTACTAATTTCTTCTTGTATTTCAGTTGTGGGATTATCGACAGAAGAGGCTGTTATATCAACGTCAGTGGTAGCTGTGATACTCGATGATATTGTTGTTCCTACAAAACTAGCTATCCGTTCAAGTGTAGTAGATAGATCTAAAGATGCATTAGCCAGAATTAGGTCAGATACGTTAGAGAAAGTATCAGAAAGAGTAGTGTTTGTACTAACTTCTACAGGCGAGCTTGTTGCGTCAGTCGATATGTTAGTTGTTTCGGTTGAAACTTTCAATGCTGGTGTCATGAATTGCATTTCACGGTGTGTTGAATTAACAGCTGCAGAAGTCTCACGACTAACTGCCTCACTGACGTTGAGATTTGCATATGTACTTACTGCAACATCTGGTGAAACCGTAGTTCCAGCTGTTACAGACGGCGTTTCAGTTCCATCTATTACAGACGGCGTTTCAGATGGAACTATACCCGTGGGCGTATTTACTGGCACTTTCGTTGAATCAATTGTGCCATTGCTTTGGCTAGTCGTAGCAGTCTCGTTTATTGTAGAATTATTTGGCTCCAAGTCGGTAATAGATGAAATCTCTGTAGATAATGTAGTTAAGAACACTGCAGAATGAGCTGAGGTGTTTAGGGCTGAACCTTCGTTGAGAACAATGGAATCGGTAGGCAATGCAGTTGATGATGAAAGAGCTGTTTTGGGCAGTAGTTTTCTATCCTCTACAAATGATAACGTTTTCGAGGAGCTGGTTGTCATGTTTTCATTCACAGAAACATGCCCTAAATCAGTCGAAAGTGTGTAAACAACATCAGTGAAAGCTGTTGTACTGATTCCGAGAGGTTCCGCATTACTGGCCGATGCCATTGGTGTGGAAGTACTTATCAAATCCAAAGCAGTTGCGATCTCCGTCGCATTCTCAGATGAACTTGATGTGGTGCTGAAAAGTTTAGAAGTAGTGATTTCTTGTTGCGTTGAAATATTATCAAATGCCACGGTTCCTTCAGTTGTTACAGCTTCGCCAAAGGAAGTTGTAGTGCCTTCCGTTCTGGCCATGACAAGCTTCGTAGTACCTTCAGACAAAGTTTTGATAGTTGATTTTTCTGCGCTATCAAATTTAGGAATAGGTGTTATCAACGTAGAAACGAATGTGCGTGTATCTGTAGAAACAATAGATCGTGCGGGACTCGGCGTTATATTTAGTGTAGTGTCTAATTCAGTAAAAGTTCTCTCCGTAGTAAACGTTGTAGTCCTCTTTGTCGCTGCGTCTGTTGTGTTTAGTACTAATCCAGTGGATATAACCTCCGATAAACCCTTCGTAAATACTGCAGATGTTGCTCTTCCAGTAGTTGAAGCGACTTGACTGGGTTGAGCTGTATGCATCTCCGTTGTAACTGTGGAGAATTTACCAACATAATCACTAGTTACTGTTGAAGTGGTTGCTGTGGATAAAACGCCAAGAGCTTCAGTTCTCACTTCTGCTGTTGTAACAGATTTCATTGACACATCCATTCTTCTTTTTGTCAAAACTAATTCTTGTGCAAATGCGTCAGTAGTCGTGCTAGGCGTGCTGGGACGCATGGTTACAATGCCTTCAGAAGTTATTACAATTTTTGGAGAGGTGTTTACAATTTCTTTTGTTGTAATAACAGCTTTGGCCAATGAGGAGGTGGTAGTCGAAGTGATGGTTGTAGTGGTTCCTGAAGTGGGAGTTGTGATGTTGATTGATGGTTTTACTGCCATCCCTCCAGTCTTGTCTGCTTTCACAAAATCCTTGATCGAATTCAGGTTGATTTTGAGAGGTTTCCATGGTCCGTCATCATTTAGTTTTTTGGTGAGATAAGTTATTAACTGTTCTTCCATACTGCGCATGCCTTCCCTATCGGCGTTTTCTCGTGGACGAACGAAAATTCGAAATCTTGTCACGACACTCCCATTACTGGAAATAAATGTATTAATTTGATTAGTTGCAGTTTTGAGTGCACTCTAGGACGACAAATTTTTAACCAAGAATAACTTTTATTGTTACTCATCGAAATGATTTTGCTGGTTTGTGTTATTATTTATCAATATGGAGTTACTGAATTTGACATATCTGATATTCGGTGGCGTGGCCGTTCCACGAAAAGATCATGCAAAAGGTAATAAAAGAATGTAATAATCACGTTTCCTTCGAATATGTTCCACAGAAGATATCGTATAGTCTCTTATATACCTCTTGGAAAGTATTTCTGTCATAAATCTCATTACTTTATAAATTCTGAAAAGTGATGCCAGTGATATAATATCTTTGATATAGGCCCTTATGGAACGCCCAGTTGAGACATCAGTCATTGTGGTCTAAAAAAAAGCTGTTCTTTCCTAGCTCTAAGCAAGGAACGTAATATGCGTTACTGTTATGCATTCAGATGTATCTATGTAATAGTATGAATTTAGCATATGCTTGTAACGTACAAGTGTCAGGGTGACCGACCAATTTTATTTCATAAATCTGATTGACACGGAATTAAATCCATGTCAAGGGGAAATTATATGGTACACTAATGGTGACTAATGAGGGCGTGATTGATTATTAACGATGTCCGACTGATATTTGTGCCAGGCAAATTAGTCAAAACGAGGTAAATCAGTTACAGTATAGAACAAATCATGCTAAGGGTTGAAAAGAAAACGCGTTTGTACTGAAATATTTGTCATAAGTTGGAAGCTTGCAGAAATCGGTTTATTAAGGGAAGCGAGAAATATATGAAACTTTTCAAACCTTAGATAGGTATGTGTGATATTTTGGAGGTTAAATAAACCTAGATCCTGAAAGGATAAGCAACCGCTTGGAGGAGGCGTTGCTCATGAGAAATTTCGTGTTTTATAAATGTATTGCGCCGTACAATTAGTCAATATGTTTTAGATCGTGACTATGAGGAAGAACTAGAGGGCAGAAAAAGTCGAAAAGAAGTGTTATTGTTATTCTTAAGAAATGATTATGTAAAAGGGAAACATGCTATGTACTATATTTTTGTTTCATTCAATGTTTATTTGATATGAGTTCAAAGCTAATTGTTTGAATATATTTACCTTAGTTCATACAATCTTATTTGATTTGAGTCTGAAGATAACTGCTTGAATTTATTTATCTACGAATTCTTTTCTTCATTGTTGTCGAGATAATTGTTTGAAGTTATTCGTTGATATGTAATACAAATAATGTAGGCTATGAATTTATGTTACCATGTCTGTGAAATGTTTGTGTTAATGAATTGTTAGTTAGCAAATATTGTAGTGAAGACAATAAGTGAATTTTGTTTAATTCATTTGTGAAACTAAAATGTGAATTCTCTTAACTATGGAATCGGCGTATTAACATTGGGGTCAGTGAATGACCCATAAGGTTTTAATGTCTACTGTTTATGTACACGTGTCAGATATCAGTCCAGGTAATGACTAATTGGTCACACTGAATGGGCCTATTTCTTAATTGTACAGTTCACACTAAAAGGGCCTATTTGCTAATTGTACAGTTCACACTGAAGGGGCCTATTTGTTAATTGTACAGTTCACACTGAATGGGCCTATTTGTTAATTGTACAGTTCAAACTGAAAGGGCCTATTTATTAATTGTACAGTTCACACTGAAAGGACCTATTTGTTAATTGTAAGTTCAAACTGAAAGGGCCTATTTGTTAATTGTACAGTTCAAACTGAAAGGGCCTATTAGTTGATTGCATTGTTCACACTGACTGGGCCTATTTGTTGATTGTATTGTTCACATTGAATTGGCCTATTTGTTGATTGTATTGTTCACACTGAATGGGCCTAATTGTTGATTGTATTGTTCACACTGAATGTGCCTATTTGTTAATTGCATTGTTCACACTGAATGGACCTATTTGTTAATTATATTGTTCACACTGAATGGGCCCATTTGTTGATTGTATTGTTCACACTGAATGGGCCTGTATGTTGATTGTATTGTTCACACTGAATGGGCCTATTTGTTGATTATTTTGTTCACACTGAATGGGCCTATATGTTGATTGTATTGTTCACACTGAAAGGTCCTATTTGTTAATTAGATTGTTCACATTGAATGGACCTATTTATTAATTGTACATGTCACACTGAAAAGGGCTATTTGCTAATTGTATTAAGCAAGACCAGACTATGCCATAGATTGATTAGTGTTCTGTTTATTTGTTAAATTTATATGGTAGCTGTATACATTAAATTCATACACTATTTAATAAATTAGTAGTATTTACACAAATGACTCCAGGGCATGCAAAAGTTGTGACCAGAGAACCATATTAGCTATTAGTGTTCGTTTGAATTACGATGTTATCATATCTGACGTAACGAGAGAGGATATAATGTTCTATTCAATTAGTAAGGTCCAAACAAAATATTTAGGCTGCATATTTATATATTTTAGCCAGGAGTTAGCTTCACGTAACGCAACGGAAGACGTAGGGTTAATATGACCCATATTGCAGTTAATGACCTGCAAGAGGCTGAGAGAGAGAGAGAGAGAGAGAGAGAGAGAGAGAGAGAGAGAGAGAGAGAGAGAGAGAGAGAGAGAGAGAGAGAGAATTAAGTTCATAAATGCTCACTTGGTTTTACGGTAAAATTTGTAATATCCTCGTAAATGGAGCAGTTACTTGCATTTTTTAAATAACATTTGGCAATTATGTTTCTAATTGAAGTATATCCATCACAGCCATTTTACAATTTGTTTCTTCATTTAATTAAATAAATTGTAAATTTTATATACGGAGGCTGGTTGTTCATTTATTAAATCCATTACTTTCATCTTGGTATTATCCGCTTGGTCCCTACAATAACACCGAAGTCGATCATCCTCTAGCTAACGACAGCCACCACCACTGCATAGCAATCGCATTTTTACAATGGTCCTTGTCAATAGCGAATTACAAATTGAATAACTTGTAGGATTAGAGTGAATGATCAGAAATGCTTTATATTCTTGAGGTACACTTACGAAAATTCCAAAACCTCACATCCTGACCATTCAGATTGTATTGGAGAATCGTCTGCTAGGAACAGCTCGTGCAACTGTGAGTGGAAAAAAAGACAAAACAAAGTACATTAATAGTTTGAATGATTTTATTCTGAAAACTAATTCAAAATGGCAGGCAAGGAACATTGTCACTTTGTTCTTTATAAATGCATGTCCTTGATATGACAGTCTTCTTCCATATATATTATCGTTTCGTGTTTACAAGGATATATATCTATTTTTTCTTTACCAAACAGGTGATATATATATATATATATATATATATATATCTATATATATATATATATATATATATATATATATATATATATATATATATATATATATATATATATATATATATATATATATATATATATAGATGCAATAAACTGACGACGAACAGTACGAAACTAGCAACTAACTAGCCTAAGCGCTTTCGACTCTTAATGAGTCTTTTTCAAAGGCAAATACAAAACATAGTTACGACAAACAAATAAACACAAAAACGTTGCGTTTGTAAACCTCTACATTTCTATCTTCACATGTGCTAAAACTATAAATACAACCAGCTGATTGGATGACAAAAAAGCTGTACAGAAGCCCGGTCGCAGAACACTTCTCCTCCCCTGGCCACACTTTCAGTGATATAATACTTATCGCTATTGCCAACAACCACAGCTGGAGTTCCGAAACCAGGAAGGAAAAGGAATCATACTGGATACGCCGCCTTAGAACATTGAAACCAAGCGGTCTAAACCAAGAAGACTGGAGGATGAGAACTATGCACTAGTAGAATTTAACATTTTCTAAATCTTCTTATCCTTCAATTTTTACTATAAGAATAACCGGTATAGAACCAAATATCCGGGATATAATCTGCGTTACATATGTACACAAAGTAAAAATAGATGTCGCTTTGGCTTGTAGACTTTTAGGGAATTATACAACGTTTTCAGTTTCCGCAACTAGTCTATACAAGCTGGTTGTATTTATAGTTTTAGCACATGTGAAGATAGAAATGTAGAGGTTTACAAACGCAACGTTTTTGTGTTTATTTGTTTGTCGTAACTATGTTTTGTATTTGCCTTTGAAAAAGACTCATTAAGAGTCGAAAGCGCTTAGGCTAGTTAGTTGCTAGTTTCGTACTGTTCGTCGTCAGTTTATTGCATCTATTTTAATTAATCCCTGACAAACGTGATCCCTTGGTGGATCCAGTACGCTTGAGAGGGTTGTTATTCGCCATATGATTTGTATTCTTTATATATATATATATATATATATATATATATATATATATATATATATATATATATATATATATATATATATATATATATATATGTATGTATGTGTGTGTGTGTGTGTGTGTCAATATTGGGTGAATTCTTCAAATGAATACATTTCGGTTTTTAAACAAAGTCGAGACATAAAATTTCGTATCAAAATTTTGACTTGTATTATTTTGTTGAAAAATTTCAAAGGAATTTTGGGCAGTCAAAATGGATGTAGTAAATACGTGTTTTATTTATTTTTCAAATGTATGTCCATTATATTAATGACTACTGCATTAAACATTTTTTATTTTAAATTCCTCAAAGTGTCCTTTCTAATTATATGTTATTGTTGTACCATTGAAGAAAAACTATTGTAATATTTTAGGTTTATCTTCAGTTGATTGTAATAGCTTCTGCACGGTAAAGATTTACTTTGAGATTAAGGACAGATCAGGTAAGATTTACTTTGAGATTAAAGACAGATCAGGTAAGATTTACTTTGAGATTAAGGACAGATCAGGTAAGATTTACTTTGAGATTAAGGACAGATCAGGTAAGATTTACGTTGAGATTAAGGACAGATCAGGTAAGATTTTCTCTGAGATTAAAGAAAGATCAGGTAAGATTTACTCTGAGATTAAGGAAAGATCAGGTAAGATTTAGTTTGGGATTAAGGACAGATCAGTTTTAACATATATCAATTATTAAATCTCAGTAAAACCTCTATAATAGAAGTGTTTTTGTTTCACTATATTTTGTTACCATGTTAATGAAGCAAAAAAGATTGTGAAAAAGTTATCCAACTTAGTTTCAGCCCTTACCCAACATGGAAGAACCTTGCATTTTTATCAAATAGGCACATGACACATACATTAATATTTGCACAGGTATTGTGCGTAATTATTTACAAATGCATGAAGAAAATCAGGAAACATCTGGTTTCATTGAAACAAGATTTTAAGCAGCTTTAATCACTACACAGTTTATACTGTAAATTAGTTAAGATAAACTTTGAAGTAGCAGGTCAGTCGTCGCAGACAAAACTAGGTGATTTCAGATTTAGAAATCGGCAAGAGTAGGTAATACAGATTTGAAAGCATGATTATGTATGTGCGGATCTACATAACGGTTATGCTCGGGAGAAAAAATAATGCAATTCAGGAGCCTCACACAATAATATATTGTTGATTGAATTAAATGGGTAGTAGATAGGCCATTATTTATATGATACCAATTTCATTCTCATTTTGCAGAGATGACAATATTTTATCACCATATGCCACTATACAAGTGGTTCGCATGTTTCACAAGCTACGTCGCCTAAATTCTCTAAAGGACGGAATAAGTCTTACATTTTCAGAAATGATACACAACAAACGTAATGGTGAATTAACAAGTGACAAATTTTCATGTTCTAACCTACATTGTAGAACATCGAAATCAGTTTTGTGTCTTATAATGTAACTTACCAGTCTTCTGTAAGATTGCTAGAACATCTTAAAGATAAAAACGGAACTATCTATCTATCTGTGTATTCAAAACGAGCTCGTATAAGTAACAAGCATTTGTTTTCTAAACATACTTCTGGGTCAATGTGAAGTTTATCAAGCCATAAATGTTCCTATGCTTTTTAATTAGAATTCATTAAAGAGACAGCGCATATGTGAAGTGCATTTGTCATCAGTGCTAATAATTACACCCACGTGTTTATAGAATCCTGTGAAGCTAAGCATTTCGTTATCAAAACTAGATTTGTGAGAGAAAGTTAGTACATCATCGTAACTGTTTTGTTTTGATTAAAATTTACTAGCTGTTGGTTTAGACCAGACCGTTCCGGTTTCATGATCAACTTTTGATATGTATTCAGTTTATCAGAATTTGCTACGCATATGCCAAAGATTTAAAGTCAGCAAGTAAATCATCATCAGTATCTAAATTTAATAGAAAGAGTAGCTGTCGTAAAAAATTTATCCATGTGTTACACATGCTTGAAGAAGCTGAAACTCCGATTGACATGAGTTTAGCGAACTGTACTGTTTTTTTAAGACAGATAGTTTTGAACCAGTCTAAAGGTGGATGTCGAATTCCATCTGTAATTTAGTTTGTACAAAATACCAAGATGCGAACCCCAGTTAAAGGCATTGGAAATAGTGTAGAAAACGACACATGTATTTTCATTATTCTTAAGAGCTGCACAAGCTTAATGATAAAAGTCAATGAGTTGATTAGTAGAACGACAGGCTTGGAATCACCACTGAAGATTGTACAAGATTACGACAGGCTTGCAATCCCGATTGAAGTTTATATACTAGAGTGACAGGCTTGGAATCCCGACTGATGATTGTATAATAGAATGACAGCCTTGAAATCCCAACTGAAGATTATATAATAGAATGACAGGCTGGGAATCCTGACTGATGATTGTATCATAGAATGACAGGCTTAGAATCCCGGTTGAAGTTTATATATAAAGAAACAGGCTTGAAATCCCAGCCGAAGCTTACATAACAGAATGACAGGCTTAGTACCCCGACTAAAAATTATGTGGTAGAATGACAAGCTTTGAATTCCAAAGCAAGCCTATATAGTAGGTCTAAAGATAACTATATAAGTATTTGAATATTGTACGAGTCCGAATATTCTGCATTACGTCAATAATATCTTGTTACAGGATAGTGACCAAGTGTCTTATCAATTTCCAATATTCACGTGAGTTACATCGGAAAATTGTCTTTTTGTTTTCGTTGCTGGATATATAGTTTTCTTTCGCATACCGTTCATAATTGCTAGCTTGATTTCTCTTTCTCTCTCTCTCTCTCTCTCTCTCTCTCTCTCTCTCTCTCTCTCTCTCTCTCTCTCTCTCTCTCTCTCTCTCTCTCTGTAATTTGTTACTTCTTGTTGACGCATTAGTCGGCTAGATTTGCAACTAGAGCTGGTTATCATGGTTTATCATTTTAACTTATTCTTCATATTTTTTATTGGAAAACAGGGTTTTGTATTTTAACTAAAAAAGAAGCAAAATATATGAGCACATATTTAATTATCTAGTCGAGAATAAATCCTTCTGGTTAATTTCATTTAGAATGCTACAGAGTTAGTTACCATTGTCATGTATGCATATTATCTCGTATAAAAAAAGGCTGAGAAATAGAACAAGCACATCAAAATGTAAGTTGTCTTTAATCACTTATTTATGCATGGGCAGTGATGACTACTGACGCAATTTACGTGGCTTGTAACTCTGAGAGCAGGAACTGCCTTAGAAAACGCGGGACCCGATTTGGTTCCTTTTCGCTCGACAATTGGATTTTCGCATGGGGCCCTTCGTGAGAATTTGTAAATTGACTTTAAACAATTTTTATCTGATATTGAACTTCAAATTTTTTCCAATGCTTTAAAATTACTTTCTCCCTTATCGATATATGTTTAAAATTACTAACGCGCGAAGCCCCTATGAGCGCAGGTCCCGATTGGGCAAATCGGTCCAATCGGCTTAAGGTCGGCCCTCTCTGCGAGTTGATATACATACGCAGGCTCATCTGTATATTTCATATTGACAAGATTATGAAAACAGGTCCTCGTTTAAATCATTCAAAATAATGGTATTGCCCACATACCGGCAACTTTTTCTGTACATATATTTAAACAATCCACAAAATATATTTCTGTAGGAGAGCAGTAAAGGTTTATACAAAGAAAAAACATTTTTATCGTGATTTCATTACATAATAGTTCGATATTTTTAAAAGTTAAAGCTCCTTGGTCCTATCAAATCAAATCGGGATGCAATTCGGAAAAATGAAATCATCGCTCGACAAGTATGAATCAAAATGCATTTGTGGTTAACTTGATAATATTAAAATGTCAATATGAACTATAGATAAGCACATCTCAAAGTTTGCAGAGCAAGTTTGTTCAGTTATCAGTTGGTTCCCATTGTAAGATCATCGAAACAATGTATACAAGAAAAACAATGATTGATATAGTTGATTGACTATACAATTTCTAATCCTACAAGCAAAGATCCTTTCTACAATTTTTATGTATTTGTTTATTTGAATGGTCATGTAAGCACTATATATTACTCACTGCAGAACAAAAAGTATTTTCCAGTGCTTTGAATTCCTCGCTTGCGTTGTCTCGAAGTTTGTATGTGAAATTTGCTCCATTTAAGGTCATCTCGGAATCAAACTCTATAGAAATAAAATGACATGTAATGAAGGGAGTTATAATTAAACGTTCCCCATAAATATAGATCTTTGGTTTAATGAACATATGTTAATCATACATATCAATAAAATTATCATTTATATATATATGGAGTTCATTCTTTTTATATTTTGTTTTCCAAAACATGTTTATATATGTTGAATAGTTTGTGCTTTTCATACGCTTACAGTAATTCTAAGTCGATTCACCAATAAATACAGGTTTGGTTTGGTCTTCCTCGGCACAGTAACACAAATATGGTACACATAGTGTCAAGGCTATTTGAGTAAAAGGTCTTGCCCGAGAACACACCACGGTGGTCGAGTCGGGCCGATTTGATTAAAGTATTCGAAACCGCATCCTATTGGATCCTATTCCAGTCTTATTAGTGGCCTCGTACTTGCAAGAGGTCTGGTCTATCTTATTCTAGATCCAATATGCAGCCGGTCAACAGACACCGGTTTATGTCGTGAACTTTTGCCAGTCTTGTGTATTCAAGAAACAAAACTAAAGAGATAAAAAAAATCCGTACAGAATTTCCGTTGTAGAATGGGGTTGAATCCGATCAGAATTTGATCGTTGGCGATAAACACTTTGTCTATAGCTGGTAAATAGTATGGTCATGATACAGTTGTTATTTATTAACTATTTACATATGCATTTATCCTGCATAGACTCAATCTCAGGCGACGGACAAAATTTCTGGAAAGACTATATTTGAAAATGCTAAAGAATATATCACGCATGACAAACAGACTCATGCACTGGCAGTTTGAGTAACGATGGAATAATTAGAAGTAACAAATACCTACCCATCGGGGCGGGCCATCTCGTCGCATTTTGCTGGGATACTGTGAAATAAATGAATCCATAAATAGATATATGGATGCATATCAAACAGTCTGTAAACAAACGTAGCATGAGACAAAGGGATTTATTTTCTGCCAGAAAAAATGTTTGATCTATTTCGTACTGATCCGATTCAACTGCACACACGAAAGGGCTTTACATCAAATGCAAAACTAAAAGTTAATCTATCGTCCTATCCATAAGGATTGTTACACAAAGATTAGAAATGTTACGAATTACATTTTAAATAATTGTGAAATTTCTGGAATAGACTGTTAAAACTTTTTTAAATACAAAATATTTACTTTTTGTTATTTTTGCGACATACATCCAATTATAATGGACTGCTTTATAAATTAAAGGTATAAAAAATGAAGATTGTGTTTATGCAATTTCAACATTTCAAGTTTTAGTATTGATTGCTAGTCACCCCTCTTCCATCACAACTACACCTACAAAATTTTTATCGTTTAGTACTTTCTTTGGAACAAAATATTAAACGTGCTTATTCAATAAGAATTTGTCCTCTCTGAATAAAAAAAAAATCGTTTGTACTTTTTTAAAAAAAAAATGTGCCGCGAAGTTAAATAACTTACAGAAAAGATGCTTTTGTCAAATTTGTTTGTACTTACAAATCACAGCAAGTGTAATGGCGGCTAAGACAACTCCTATGAAACCTATGATAAGGAAGATGCAGATAATTATTTTGCATGCCAAGTCCTGTTTCGATCCTCCCTGAATGGCATAATCAGAACTCCTCGAGCGTAATTCATCATCCTTATATACACCACGTATGTAGGAAGGTTCCTCAATACTCATTTCAGAACGAGGCTGAACATAATATCGGTCAGCACCGTACGGTTCATTTGGGTCAAAAACATTGTCGATGCCCATTAGGGGATCTGGGTTCTTCCCCGCCTCATCTAGGTTATGAGTGCTGGTGTAGAGAGTAGAGAGACGCGGCCACTAAAAAAGAAAAAGAAAATGCATGTAACCTTCGCGCCTCTGAGATGCAAAAATGTTTCTATCAGTGCCGGATTATCCCAATAGCAAAATTAGAATATGCTACGGGCTCCCGCACTTTCATGGGCCTAGCGCTAAATGCTTTCAAGCCATCAATTACCAACATGACAATAATACTATTACTGAAAAAAATGCAATTAATTTACTATGCAAGATTAAAATTGGTTTATTACCTTTATAACACATGTTACATGTCCAGCACTAGCTTAATCCGGCACTCATATATATATATATATATACATACATATATATATACATATATATATACATATATATATATATACATATATATATATATACATACATATATATATACATATATATATACATAAATACACATATATATATATATATATATATATATATATATATATATATATATATATATATATATATATATATATATATAGTACAGTTTCATAGTGCAAAAAAGAATCGATAAAAATAAAAAAATATATGGCTAATGTTTAATATCAAGTTAAAGTATGAACGGTTATATCGTTCCTAAGCAAATTAGGCAAAATTCCATGCTCCAAAATATTCTACAGCTGCAGACACAGACAGTCTGAAGAGTATTTGAACCTACACCCTTCTGGATGATTGTCTAGCACTCATAACGTTCGTTACCAACAGCTCATGAACAAAAATGAAAATCAAGTTGCATACAAGCGTATTCAGAATGTAGGTAATATGTAAACACTTGCTACATTGCTTTAAGGAATTCTTAAAGTTTCACTTCCGAGAATGAATAGATGAATGTTCTTGATATTGCCTCGTCATCTAGTGAAAATCATGAAATAATGGTAACGGGTTAGTGTGCGTGGCAAAGCATTGTCCGTAGTATACTAATTTATATCTAATGAACTAAGACACCCTATCCGTATTCCAGAAATAGCTATATCAGGGGTAGCAATTTATAACTTGTAACATGAGCCCAAAGTATGCTCAAGAAAATATCCTTGTAAGAAAATTTCCACTCTAAGATGTATGAACCGTAGATCTCAACACGTTCTTCTTCCAACATCCTATTTATACAACACTCGAAATCTAGGAGACTGGGTACACTTCTTTAAAATTCGTCTCAGGAAACGTGATACAATTCTTAAATTTGAATAACACGCTGGAAATCATACAAGTGGTGCCTCGTGCTTCTGAGAAAATAGCTTCATGACAAATGGCTTCCGTGCTAACAAGAAAGCAAAGGATGTCAACCATATTCTTTTACTTTCGAAGCGACAAACTAATTCTCAGGAGAAACACGGTACATTTTACACGAATCTTATGGGCCAACCTGGTGCTGCTGATTGGTGCACTGTAATGGAAATTCCAAAACACCATGAGGATAGCTCATACAATATCAAGAAACAGTATAGTCTAATAGTGTATATTAGTACTGATCATATCTCTCGCGTTATAGTGTAACTGGACGAATGACGAGTCTAAGATGAGCAATAAAACAAAGGTGCTCGTAAGGTCGACATTATCAAACATTTTATGTGCATATATACATGTGTGTTCCTTTTTATTTAAAGTAACCACAATGCCAGTCATTAGTAAAGAAAATCTGAATTAGATAAAAACAGCAAAAGAAAAAAATTAGTGTTTGAGTTTTCCTAATGTAAACTAGTGTCACCTTTTCCGTACCAAAGTCAAATGTATGTCTGTCATTGCATATACCTGTCTGTATGATTATAATTCAGTTTACCGCGCCCATTTTGTGTACCTTTGGTTTTCGAGAGAACGTAGTAATATCTGTTTCAGATGGTAGCTTGCGATAAATTATGATGATGCGGTCAAAAACGTCCTCAACAAATAACCCTGGCACAACAAGTCTACACTGTTCCCGCCCCATACTTAACCTAGCACGTCTCAAGTACAAGATGAAAATCATCCGTTTTGCAATTCATGTCCTCGGGCTTTAAATTGACTTGCTCTGGCTACAACTTTATTTGTAAATTTCAATGATCTAGGCAATAATAACACCTAATATCCACGTAACAGTATCAAGACACGTTTAAATGCAGTGAAAGCACATGTTTGTTTGTCTATATCGTGTCTACCTCCTACAAATAAGTACAATTCTTTGCAACTAATAGAGAAGTCTTCGTTTTGTATTTTTTAAATAAATTAGTGACTTCTTTCGGATAAAATTATGGAAAAGTTTTATTTGCCTTGAAGTAATTTAAGAGCGGCATGATACGTACTTAAAACTTGCTTTTACAAATTATCATAATGCATATAATATTGGTAGCAAAAGCCAATTTGAAATTTATCTTAATCTCATGTTAAACATAATGTCTTCCATGACCACTCACGCCTAATAAAGACTTGTTCGGCTCAGAATAATCACGTACATATTGATTATAATTCCAATAATCCTTTTGATCTGACTCTTACCATAGAAAGTGTTGTTTCTACAGGCACTTTAAATATTTAAAATTTAGATAACGCAATCGGACAATTTTTGCATTTGTCTGTGAATAATAAATCTGTATCCGAATACGATGCGAACATATTGCTTATTCCAACAATAAGGCATGAGTTGTATAATTTACATTCACTGATAACTGCGTTATACTTCCAGTGTTCGTGAGACCTCAGATAAGTAGCATACTCCATCTTAGCCAAATTACCGAATCTCGGAACTTTCCTCCCCATGATGCACCGCGCGCATTAGTTCTCGTTTCTGCTGCATCCAGCTACACACTCCAGTAAATGCCTAAAGGACCAACGCAACCACAACAACTGCTCGTATTTCCCAGTCCCGAAACACTGGATCTCATCTTCAACACATGTCCTAGATATCAAACTCAACGAAGCAACCTCAGGGAATACTTGAAGAAGATAGGGTCACCTACAACATACCCGGAACTATTGGACAGAAAACAGAATGTCAATTTAGAAGCCACCTACAAAAGCATGATATCATACCTAAAACGAATCAACAAGTACGGGAAAATATAAGCACAGCAGCGGGTAAACACAACGCACGAGAATATATATATATATATATATATATATATATATATATATATATATATATATATATAAACCGCCGAACACCACAATGCCCACATACAACACTACAACACTAACATTAACCGGACTAACAATTAATAAATAAACATTCACAAACATCATCCGGCGAATTCGGTTTAATAACACCAAAGTTAAAGGAATAAGGGTAAGTAACAACAAATGAGGATAAGGATTAAGACATCAAAAATCACAAAAATACAAATCAACAGAGCAACGAGTGAGCAAACACAGATAACCAAACATAAACACGTTAGGACCAAACATGGATACGGAGTAAGTAAAGCAACTTAAAGAATAAGGGCTATAGCAAATGGCAGCCAAAACGCACGTTCCAACCCAAATCTAAAGGAATTAAATGAAAAGAGCACCAGGACCATGACAACAACTGTTTAGCCAAAAGGCGGGTCCCAAAGAAACGGAACTCTTCTTAAGGACATCAAAACAACAAAAGGAAACAGGACTATGGCAACATGGGCCAAACCAAAAGGCGAATCCTTGGAACAACTAATAGGAACAAGGACAATGGCAAACGCCGGCTAAAAAGCAAGTCCCAACCTAACCTAAAGACACAAAGAAAATGGAAAACTTGGAAAACATATGAACAACAGCACTAATATGAACGTCAATGATACCAACAACGAAGAGGGAAACGAGTATGGCAACAACTGCCACGCTAAAAGGGAGTCCTTACGAAACATAAATCAAAAGGATACCAGCAGCTACAAGGAAAAAGGACTATGGCAACATTGGCCAAACGGAAAGGCGATTCTTGAAAGGAAAATGACCACAAACACAATGAGAGTAGAGAACTGTTACAACAAACAGTGGCAAATTTAGTCATTTTGAGACCTAAGGCAAACACCTGCATGGGGCCCTCCACAACCCTTGTTCTCCCCCTCCCCTTTCAGTCTTTATCTGAGAAAGATGTACTTGCAACTTGTCACCAGTCTTCACATAGCGTATCGATGTTTAGATATATAATTAATTGATGAAAAGCAAGACAACAAATCGTAACCATAAGTTTATGAGGCGTTCTACGGGGCCATTGTTAGTTTGGAGTCTAAGGCAATTGCCGACCTTTGCCTAATGGTAAGTCTACCTCTGCCAACAAAAGCGGCAGTTCGTAGCAAACAGATCAAAGCAACAAAAAAAAAACACAATTAAGGTCTTAAGCAACAACGCTGAATTATAAAGTCTGTACATAGCATGCGATAGATTAAAACAACATTACCCTATCACCGCTCAACCAAACAACTAAAAACACAAACCAATAAAAGCACCCACTCACACACACACTACCACATCCACAAAACACTAACCAACAAATAATCTACTATGTTTTCTAGTTGTGGCATGCTTAGATGTTGGGGTGGGGCAGACGGAAAAGTAAAAGTACACACACACATATCCACTCAAAATTTAGGTCCATTGCACAGGTGGTATACACAATACTAGGAATATGAAACGTCCACTAGAACAACTGGACAGGATTTGATATACAATCCCCGTACAGTCAGCCCGGGCGCTTTGTATCGTGGACAACATCAACAGCCAGCGGTTGGCGTCCCCCGTTGGGTACCCTTCCTCCTTTCCACCTCCTGACCGGCGAATGAAAAGTACGGATATCGTATATAAACGAAGTGTTTATTATGGCATCATTCCAAAAACAGTGACCAATTAAAAAAGCTGAGTCACTGAGCATAAACTAGTTACAAAAGCTCAAGTTAGCGTAGGCAACTTTTTTAATAATTGTCAGTCAGTCACGCACTTCGTTTACACGATGAACTATTTGGGAGACACGGGATTTACTAGTTACAGGCCCATGCTATCGACATAACTATTTAAATCGGGTTCTATCAGATATAACGAAATTATTCCAGTAAGACGAACTTCTCTTGGATACCCTTATTATAATGGAGGAATAACTTTCTTTTATTTGAAAATAGATAGAGGTCAACTCTGTTTTATTGCTGTGAAATGACCCTGTTCTCCTCTTGCTGGCCTTCTATTAATAATAATACATTTTGTTTACTATTTTTTTACGTCGACCACAGTTATCTATTGATGCTCTTTTTGTGTATTTCGAATGTCGACTATACTTTTCTTGTTCTCGCAGATGGAATAAAACCATTGGTACTCTTGTTGTAAAAGAAGACTACGTTTCTGATTTCAAAACTAGGTATGCCTGGTTTGATAAATACATATTTTACCAAATATTTGTAACAAACATCGTGTGATGCAGACATCTGTAAATGATTGGCTTATAACACAGGAAAGGGACTACTTATGTATTCATGCGCATATATGATTCGACAATGTTTATTTATTGAGACACTTTATTTTACTTATAAGCATGAACCATCTTCGCTTTGCTAAAGCCGTTCATGAATTTTCAAGCTTCATGACTACATGTATCATGTACAATGTTGAGTACAGTTATTATATCATTTTCATTCCATCGTATGTAGTTTGCTCAAGCTTTAATACAGTATATTTGTTATGTAAATCAATATGCATGTACATCCTTTACAATATCCCTACAATATGCCTCATCGTAATCGCTTCAGATACGGATTTGTTAAAAGAGGTTTCTCCCATTTTACTCCAAGAATGCTAAAGTAAAATGCTACAGATGTCAGTTGAATTTAGAAACCTTTTCATACTTTGCAGAAGTAAATTATCAGATATTTATAATAAATGTTATAACGTTGTCATTGTTCCTTTTGCTTTTAGAGGGATGTATAGTTTTTTACGAGAAATTTGCTTGAGTTTATCGTCGTATTTTTATTTTCTACATCCTCCAGGTTGCTTAGATAATGAATATGCGTTATGCGCCTTCGCGAATGTCAGGAGTAGCGACTAATGGCGACAGAAACTGCAGGTGCACATTGGTCAGCATGCTTAATTCAAAACTGAAATTGATCGAGTTTGAATACGAGTATCAGATCAGACTGTCGCATTTGTCTTCTCCTGGGGGATTTAATAATACAATCATTACATTAAAATGTAACTATTGGTCACTTTACGGATTTAAGTAAGACTGGTGTTTTTTTCTTAGACGAGTGCTTCAAAGACGCAGAAATCAGAACTTAAAGAACAATTAAGCACGATTCAGTCTTATGTGTGTGTCTGTGTGTGTGTGTGTTTGTGTGTGTGTGTGAATCTAAAACCATTGTAAAATAATACATGTTCATTCCGTGTGCGTACAAACCTTTTGTGAGTCTTGCCGAGACCGTCCAGAATATAATAGCAAGAAAAGTAAAGATTAAATCCAAAAAATGTATATTCACGAAAACATGGAGACTATATTGGTTAAAGAATCATTCGGCTCGTTTCTAAGTTCTTATTTATATTGAAACCTTTGGCATAGAATCAGTTACACCTACAATATCACGCTGCCCATCCTGCCTTTAATATTAAATGCTATAAAATTATGCTGTTGAAAACGTACAACAGCGTGCAACTAACTTCGCTGCATAAACCTGCTTGATCTAGATACAGGGGGTAAAGTTCAGAAACTATATTTCCTTTCGGCAGCGGTCTGATGTCTACCTGATGACATGCTATATTCTTATAACGGGATATTTATTGTACATATTTAACGAAAGAAAGATTGGAACAAGCGAAATTGAACAGAATGAATGGTGCTTGTATCTCCTGTTTGCTCTTAGATGAATAATGACCAACCGTTGTATTCAATTGATAAACGCAATTACAAACCGCTTGTGACAAATATCATTGTGTTTGATTGGTCAAGATTGATACTACCGGACAGGTGGTAGTTCTGGTCGCATATTGAGCAAACTTGAAAATATTATTAAGAACCGGAAGTTGGTTACTGTCGAGAGCGGTCTTTGCAAGTAATTACAATGATCTGGTGTCAAAAGACACAGCTTCTTTAGACTATAAAAGCTAATATTTTTTACTGGCTTTGATAAAACTTTGCATGTGAGCCTTTGCAGTGAAGATCTTAGAGGTGTTTAATGGTAAATGAGATCTAATTATATTAATTCGGTAACTTAATTGACGAAGCTTTCCTACCAATAAAAAACAGAAAAGATCTGATTCAATCTCGGCATCAAAACTTACGTCAGTAAGCTGTTACATGAGGCCGATCGGTATAAAATGATGGGACATCCAGTCTGCTGACATAGTTGCCTTCGCCCTTAAGATGGTATTTTGGTAACTGCTGTAGACAGCTGGTGAATACGCATCCACAGCATGGCAGAATACAATTAGATGTAGATATAAGACGTCATATACGGACCTATCTCTGGATCAAGATTTCAGACTAATAAGACTAATTCACATTGCCTTAATTTTTAAATAGATTTTGGTAGCTGGCACAGATATACGTGTACGTGCTTAGAAACTAATCGGATTAATAGTGTCAGACTCACTTGTGCCTCTTGTTTTATAACCAAATGTACTAAAATCACATTATATAAATTATTTGTCTAATGATAAATGTTAAATCAGTAGCGTCACTAGGGTTGGTGTCACCCAGTGAGGTAAATCATGGTGTCACCCCAATAGACCTCCTTCCAATTCAAAACTTTTATAGACAGTCATGTGCGGTAACTCATGGTGTGACCCCCATTGACATCCTTCTTGCATAAAAATTCTAAATTTTTTTAGACAGTCATTTTGGTGTCACCCCTTCTAATGGTGTCACTCGGTGCGGTCCGCACTCCCAAAACCCCCTTAGTGACGTCACTGTGTTAGATAACGTAAATCGAAGAAGCTACGTAGAAAGCCTGAGATGAAATAACTGAAGAAATGACATTTCAGCAGATATATAAATAACACGTGTAAGAGAAGGAGGAGGAGAAGAAAAGTGATTTTGAGGAGTAGAGCAGGAGGAGGTTGAAAAGAGGGGGATTAGGAGGGAAAATAGCAATAATAGTGTTACCAATACATTTAGTGGCAAACAAAGGTAACTATTGAAGATTGAGTTGGCAAGAGGTCAAAAAAAATTCTACCTGTTTCGTTATTTGTTCTCTACCTAATAACATTCTTTCCTACACAGCTTGTTTTTTTATATTTAAAAAATCTTGTTAGGAAGCAATCGAATTTAAACACCTCACTGACTTGTTTAATCTGTTTTGAAGATTAATTAATCATAAATCAGCAAGTGATTGTCCAAAAAGAAACGAAAATCCTCAACCACTATGACTTATATGTCATTTATTGTTGTCGTTATTAATTACAGGTATTTAATTACAGGAGTTTATTTTTAACAATTTTGATATGAATAGGTTTTCAGTCAATGTATAGTTTTATTTAATCGTTCAGATTTCATGGTGATAATGTAAGTTATTTTCCTATAATACCCTTTCTTTGCAACTCTTTTTAAAGCTTTAACACTATAAAAACACTTTTAACGGGTAAAACATCATATACCCATGTTATAATTCATGTAGATATTCTGAAAGCTGGCTTGATGATAGCGTCTGCCATCCTAAACAAAATGACTGGGACGGCGTTTACATATTCAAATTCTATTTCGATTTTTTTTCTCAACAAATTTGCTATTTTTACCGAATGCTGGTTAAAATGTTGTTATCTGCTTACAAATATAAACAAATGAAAACTTCGTATCCATTTTCACAAATCACAGTTTATATTGTACCTTTTGCTCGTGATAAAAGATCATATGTAAAATGGAAGCCGTTATAGCTCACAGGTATCTTAGCAGCTGAAAAAAAAATGGGACTATATTGTGTACTTCTTACAAGAAATAAATAAATATATATATATATATATATATATATATATATATATATATATATATATATATATATATATATATATATATATATATATATATATATATATATATATATATATATATATATATATATATATATAGGCCTACTGTTTCTTCTTTACACCCAAATTATCATCTGCCTACTTCTTACAAGTAAACGAGACATTTTTGTCACCTCATGCCCGAGTAACGCCAAGTTTTTGCTCCGGTAGACTGGTAACCGTGATATATATCTATGGTATCTTAGCATCTGTTGTATAGGAAATTATGTGATTTATTGCACTGCGTGGTATAAATATATAAGCTCGACAAAAACGTGCTAATTAATAGTCTGGGATGGTATACGCCTCAATAATATTTATACTGACTGCAGTGTTCATCGTTTATTATTGGTTGTGACTCAGTATCAAAAGTTATATATATATATATATATATATATATATATATATATATATATATATATATATATATATATATATATATATATATATATATATATATATATATATATATAATGTAAATGTCGATGGTTACATGACTGACAAATGTGTGCGTGTATGTGTGTGTGCATGTGTGTATGTATGTGTGCATGTGTGTGTAATTTAGATTTCTGAAGTAGCTTTAACAATTTTTCGTTCCTTATAGCTACGATGTCGGTCGTGTGGCAGCTTTTAGTGATGTCTATCACTGGCGCATCATGCCACATACATGTAGTATGATGTCCCACAAAGACACAATATCTTGACACAGGCCGAACAGTCCTATAACTAACCTCTTAATACTGAGCTCCCAGCGAGGCAGCTGTTAGTACATTTTTAAGTGTTTTGGATGTTTCGGCCGGGATTCGAACCCGCGACCTCTCGAACACTAGGCCACAGTTTGACTGAGAAATTAAAAAGAAATATAAAATATTACACGACACCTTATTTTGAGAAGGCATAAACAGTCGCTTTATATTCATTTTCATGTGTACATTGAAATAATTGTATTGTCACTTTGTCTTGAAATAGTTTTTTTTTCAATCATAAAATAATACAGTTATATTTTCTTGGTATCTACTAACTATATGAAGATAAATCGACTCTTGAGCAAAAAAAAAATTGTAAAATATGAATTTCAGGTTGTTTAAAAACTATTTATATGTTCAAAGAGATAATAATATATAAATGTAACTTGCGTCTACGACATATTTTGAACATCATGTGGAACGTATTGTCCCTTTCTAATAACTTGATTGCTATCTTTAATTTTTACAGACATGCAAGGCCAAGCTTAAAAACCTGTTTCATGTAGATGAAGACATTTTCTTTACTTGGCTCTCATTGTTCATTATGTCCAACGATTTCAGATCATGTATCATATAATTTATCAAAATTAACATTGGGAAGAAATATTAGCATATTATTTGCAATATATGCTTAATCGTCATTTAAAATAACACTTCAGACTTATTTTATTTACCGTCAAAGGTCTAAAGGGATAAAAACTAAAGCAGTCACTTTATGGTTGTTGTTGTTGTTGGGCTTAACGCCATTTTTCAGCACACGATAGGCTATTCATGGCGGTCAGTATTAATGGTGGTGGAAGAAACCGGGAAATCACCGGAAAGAACCACCGACCCAAGAGAAGCTACTGGCAAGCTTTCTCACATATCCACATTCGCTAAATCTTAGACTCGAACACAAGCAGACAGAGGTGAGATGGCAGTGATCCGTAACGGATAGCGCTTTAGACCACTCGGCCACTTGGGGCCCCAGTCACTTTATGGAATGAAACAAATAAATTTGTACTCGGAACTGAAAATAAAGTCACATCAACATAATTTGGTATGGTTGAGTTAATACCAGCTTTCACACAGATACCTAAAAAAAAAATTTAAAAAAAGAAACCTGTCAAGGTTGAAAATTAAGTACGCTATTTTCTAGTCAACTATTAAAACACACCTTAAAATCCTTTACGTTGCAATTTTCATTCGTATAGGTGAAATAGAATCTTAACTATTGAGGACATGATGAACAGAAAATCAAAAAAAAAGTAACTCAAGCGCAGTTATATGATCAAGTTTATGTTGATATGTTCAAGTTGATTTCGTTACGATTAATTCACAAACCAAGTTTCTTGAGTGCTGGTGAAATGAAGTATCAGATATGGAAGGTGTAACGAAAGAATTGTTGAAAATTCTAAAAAATACTCAAGCTTAAATATTAGACCACACTGACCTATTTTAGATATAGGCAAGTTACTTTCTTTGAGATGCAGCATTTTACTGATGTTTGTGAAAAAGGGTTCAAGATGCTGAATATGTAACATCCAAAAAATACAAAAGTCACTCAAGAGTAAATCTGGGTCAACTTGACCTAATTTCATCATGGTAGCGGGTTGATTGACAATCATAGAGGTTTATCCACTTGACAACTTTCATAAGTATAGGTGAAACGATCTAATTATAATTTGGGTGTAACGTGCGAACAAATGAAAAAGTTACCCAAGCAAGCAAATTAGGTCTCTTTCATCTAGTTTTACTATCATTGGGTTATTTTTGTCCAGAAGTATCTACATGCCCATTTTTTTGAATGTGTGGTAAAAAATGGTCCAGTATTTCGAAGGTCTTTAGAATAGATGGGTGATGAAACAAAGTCATTAACTTGTGCAAATTAAGTCTTATCGACCAGGTTTTTTTTATATGGTTCGATATGTTGGTTGACGTAGGTAAAGCAATGGTCTGCGATTTGGGGGAAAAAAAATGAAAATTATTGAATGTTCCGAAAGCACGAATGAGCACTCAAAACGTTATACCACCTCTCAACTATTTTGTCGGAGATAATATAATAGCCAACGTGGAGGAAAATGCGGTCAACTGCAGGTTAATAAAGAAATAATGAGTCAAAGGTGAGAAAAAAAAAGAGAAAGTGTCGGAAAACAGAACGCATTCCAAATGAATGATTAGACAAGATATTTTTGTACTGGTAAATTTCTGCATCTTTTACTTAAGCTTTATTACCGAATAAAAGGATTCACCTCAATGTAAATGTAAATGTACAATGCACTAGTCACATGTTTATGGAACCTGATGGGCATTTCGAACTTTCAACGAAATATTTATCCGTTAATCTACATCTAGAAACGTGTTCTACATTTTTTCGTTTAAAGAAAATTATGGTGAAATATATTGATATATGTATGCCCTGTAAGCGAATAACAATCGGAACGTAGGGAACATTTTTGTCCTTGAAACTAGAAGCACACATGGATGAATTCAGAGCAGTTTCAGTTACCGTATATAATCTCTCAATAACCTTTTAATTTCCATGACCGACATTTTATACTGAACACATTTACTGTGATTAATGAGGGTAAAACCTGATTTGAAATAAAATGTTAGGCTAAAAGACGGAAAAAGTGGAAACCTGGCAACGGGAGTCTAAATAAATAGTTGAACCTCAGTCAAAAACAAATGTACCATTTCTAGAATCAAAATTCT
The DNA here is from genome assembly GCA_016746295.1 of Potamilus streckersoni. Classification (NCBI taxonomy): domain Eukaryota; kingdom Metazoa; phylum Mollusca; class Bivalvia; order Unionida; family Unionidae; genus Potamilus; species Potamilus streckersoni. The sequence continues at coordinate 128,495 of JAEAOA010002053.1, read as the reverse complement.
GCTTGATTTTCTTGATTACTCAAAAATACAATACACAACAGGGTGAGAGGGAGAATCTCATATACCTGCAAAGATGGATGTTTAAAGGTGTGAGCGTAAATAAATATAACATGACATTATCGTTATTTGCATTTAGTCGATTGGCCATGAGAAAGAATTTACATATACATTGAAGTTGCTTACAGAAACTGATGGTGGCAAATGTACACATACAATATAACAAGTCTATTACACACACACACACACACATACAAATACACACACACACACACACACACACACCAGGGGGTCTTTGCTTGACCGAGCGGTGTCAAAACCCTGGCGCGATTCCCGCTAAAAGTCACAAGTTTACTCCAAATTTCCAAAGACTTCTATACAAATTCAGTTGCAAGTTAGAAAGCCCGACTTGTCCATTCTATATCTAAATTTTAATCTATTCAATGCAAGACCACATTATTCTCAACTTGCCAAATATCTATCAACCGCACATCTGCACAGTTCCTCTTCATCATCTTTCCGTACCGTCAGCATTTCACACCCTAGAACCTCTACAACTATTCCCTTACACAGGGAACTATTTTAACTACGCCACCTTAGGCCACTCAATCTATGGTTTCATGGCACATCACGCCAATACAGCTGCCTCTCATTTGCCACCATGGCGAAATAAATGGTATCCGCCGAGACCCTTCTTGTTTATTACATTGTGTAATTTACCGGTTTCATACAGTACCTACTTTCACTGCAGTCACAACACCAATTTACTCAACTAGATTTTATTAAAGACTACGTTATGACAGGGACAGTCATGCGGTCTGAATTCGCTATTCATTGACCATGGCATCATGGAAGCTTGCTAACATTTTTTGATCATGTACCTTGCTCCTAGCAATTGGTTAATTTTTTGGGGATAAGAAATATTTCCCATTCCACCGAATTTCAATAATCAAATAAGTAATCACACAAATCTAATAATTGCTTGAACAAGGCGCTAGAACCAAATGCGCATCTCCTACATTTTATACATACATACATACATACATACATACATACATACATACATACATACATACATACATACATACATACATACATACATACATACATACATACATACATACATACATGCATGCACACACATACACACGCACGCACGCACGCACACACACGCACGCACGCACGCATACATACATACATACATACATACATACATACATACATACATACATACATACATACATACATACATACATACATACATACATACATACATACATACATACATACATACATACATACATACAGAGAATAACTTACTATGGGGCCACGAGTGGCCGAGTGGTCTAAAGCGCTGTCCGTTACGGATCACTGCCATCTCCCCTCTGTCTGCGTGGGTTCGAGTCTAAGATTCGGCGAATGTGGATATGTGAGAAAGCTTGCCAGTAGGTTCTCGTGGGTCGGTGGTTCTTTCCGGTGATTTCCCTGTTTCTTCATCCACCATTAATACTGGCCGCCATGAATAGCCTATCGTGTGCTGAAAATGGCGTTAAGCCCAACAACAACAACAACAACTTACTATAATTTTTGTGTCTGTGTTTATTCATGCATCATCATACGCGACATCTTTACGAATATTTGTATGTGTGTGTGTGAGAGAGAGAGACAGACAGACAGACAGACAGGGAGCGAGAGAGAAAGAGAATGAGACATGAGCTAATTAAATATCAATAAACGATGCAAAGATTCATTATTCTCCTACACAACGGTCGCGATAGAAAACCTTTCTCCAAAATCCGTAATAAGACCTGAACTTAGCATCAGTCACACTTCAAAGAATTAGTGCCTCTCACGCACATTGATAACTATGCATGGCGTAAAACAGAATATAAAGAGTGCTGGGGAGGATTTATTAAGGAGTAGGTGGGGAAAAGCGTACCACGTAAAAAAAAACAAGTTTTCTTTACAGGTAAATGATGAAAGCGAATAAATGCAGGAATTTCCGGGAGATTTTACTCCCTGGTCCGCCAGTAATGATTCCTAGACCCTTTTCCTACTTGTTTATGCACCCCACTTCATCCCTTTCCCAACCGCTAAACGATATTTTTGGAATGGTATCGAACGTAGACAATTTTTAACGTCTCTCTCTCTCTCTCTCTCTCTCTCTCTCTCTCTCTCTCTCTCTCTCTCTCTCTCTCTCTCTCTCTCTCTCTCTCTCTCTCTCTCTCTCTCTCTCTCTCTCTCTCTTGGTTTTGAATAGTTGTCCTAAAAGATATTAAGAATACAAGTATTCTAATGTAATACTGATTTATTTTGAAGTTTAGAATTTGTCTGAAATCTCGGAGGGAGGGTATTGGTTGGTTTTCTTTTTACAAATTCGTCATTGTCTGCTAACAGCATTATAAATGCACAGAAATACAAATTTAATTTATCGTGAGTGTTGGGTAGATCAATTAAAACAACTAATTTATTAATTTATTGCCAATGGATGTCATGCATGAATAATGGTCCCAAGTATAAAATTATTTAAATATAATTACGCAAAAAGTACCGACGTATCCCGATTACACGTCCTGAACGACCGTGAAAGTTTGCAACAACTAACATTATTACGTGGACTCTTATATAGTCCAGTCAAAAAGAGTCTGAATGAAGCTGAATATTGCCAATACGCGATAAAGAATAGTTTATCACTGTTGTATATTTGAATGATGAAATATTTCTCTATTTTTTGAGACATGGACAACAAAATATACGGTAACTGGCGACTAACACATGTCCTCTAAAGAAAACTTCTCGTTTTCTCTCATTTCTCTTTTCTATCACACAGCTTGATAGTCATTGTGATTTATCTTTGCACGAATCTGATGCAAAGCTTATTCATAAATTATGTCAGTACTTTTCTCACACCTATTTATACTACCGTACTCATAAACTACATCCGTACTGTTTTCACACATATTTTTGTTATTCATCAAATAACCGTTTTTAATGAACCTGTCTTTTCGTCTCCAAAACCCAGATTGGTATTATCACTAACCTCTTAATGCTGAGCGCCAAGCGAGGCGACCGTTTGTACCATGTTTATACGCCTTTGGTATAATTAGACCGGGCGTAAAATATGCTCTAATCACTTAGTAAAACATTGGAAAGCCTTAAAAAAAACAGTCTGCAATAAATACGAACGATTTTTATGTTTCGCTGTAGTAGCAGGAAATAATCGTTTGATATCGAGCATGAATATGCCGCTGCCTAACGGTCTCAACTTATCCCTCCGCCAAATCCAATTCGTTGATACCACCAATTCTGATTCTATAGAAAACGATAGGAAAATATTGTTTGGTGCTATAGAAAATGATAGCGAAATATTGCAGGTTACTGATTTTGGCTCCAGTCTTAGAGAGAACGGTGGCAACCTGTTTGGCAAATTACTGTCTTCAGCACCAGTGCTAAAGAGGACGGTGGCAACCTATTGGGCAGATTACATTTATCTGCTGTAATGCTAGAGAGAACGATAATAACTTACCGGAAAATCGTTATAGTCTTCAACTCTAGTGTTATGCAACTTATAGTTACCTATTGAGCAAATTGCAGCCTTCGGCTCTAATGCTAGACAGAACCTTCGGGGAAAACGTTATATAATATTTTTTGGTGATTCCTCTTAATTGACAGAATACAGATCTGTATAATTAATCACTTTTAATTATCAAACAGTTGAAGTCCTTGGGAATAAATGAAGAATGTTTTTTTTGTTAATTACTGATGCAATGAAATATTGCTCAAAAGTTCTTATTTGGTGATTTTATAAGCGTTCTCTCTCTCTCTCTCTCTCTCTCTCTCTCTCTCTCTCTCTCTCTCTCTCTCTCTCTCTCTCTCTCTCTCTCTCTCTCTCTCTCTCATATGTATGTGCAAACTCTCTTCCACCTCTTTCTCTCCCTCTATGTATGTATGTATGTATGTATGTATGTATGTATGTATGTATGTATGTATGTATGTATGTATGTATGTATGTATGTATGTATGTGTGTGTGTGTGTGTGTGTGTGTGTATGTATGTATGTATGTATGTCTGTCTGTCTGTCTGTCTGTCTGTCTGTCTGTCTGTCTGTATGTATGTATGTATGTATGTATGTATGTATGTATGTATGTATGTATGTATGTATGTATGTATGTATGCATGCATATATGTATGTATGTAATCATGCAATCATGCATGCAAATATATACATCCATTTACAAATCGGTATGTACGAATGGATTAATTAATATTTGTTTTTGTTTAGTCGATATAATGATTTGGTTGTTTTCTTGTGGGATACAATAGAATTTAACAGTATATATCCAGTCATTAATGCATGCCAGAAGACGGTTGTATGAAACAAAGAAAACAACAAAATCTTCGGTTGACACCTTCTTACTGTCCCCATTGTGATAGGCAGATCTGACATAGGTATTACTCAAGCGGTGTCAAAATGAGTGTTCTATTATTTATATACGTAAGGTTATCGAACAACAACAGGTCTTATTGTTATTTTGCCTTTTCGGTATTTAGAGAGAGAGAGAGACAGACAGACAGACAGACAAGCAAACAGACAGACACATACAGACAGAGAGAATACAAGCATACAAAGCATTGATTCAACGCAGCATCTGAGGCGCCGTTTCAACGAACGGTAATTTACAGCAACCGAGCAATGTCTGACGAAGTGTTAAAACACTAAACGTGGGTGACCGATTAAAATATTTTTTCTAAGGTTAAGTATTTGACGGTTTAGATCTATATATGATTTACAAGTGTAATTTTAACCACAGTAACCAGGGAGTCCCCATGTGATTCCCAATTGCTGAGTTGAAGAATGCTTTCAGACATAATCTGGGAGCCCATCATTGTAAATCCAAGCCCTAAAGGTAGGTTTGTGTGTGTGTGTGTGTGTGTGTGTGTGTGTGTGTGTGTGTGTGTGTGTGTGTGTGTGTGTGTGTTTTCATGTCTAATTTAACTATTAGGATTAAGAAAGAATGAGTTTAAAGAAAGACATACACTTAAGAGGAAAGTCATTTCATTTGTGAAGATCTGCGGATGCAATTGGTAAACAGCATATTTGAATCTATTACTTCGAAACTACTTCATGTTCAACAATAGATGCATACAACGTTTATGTCTGAAAATGTGTCCTAAGGGATTAATTATGTGACAATTCATTTTTTTATACCTGACATATTTTTAGCTTGACCGTCTCTTGGCCTTGTCAAGCTAAGCAATCTCTATTTTTCACGAAAACGTTTCTTACTAAATTAATACGAGGAATGTCACCACACCCATTACTTATAAATGCATTACATTTTAACATGCCTGAGAGTCTCGTCTTGTATTTGCATGTTTAAAATTCTAGCATAGAAGTAGGTCCAAAAAACTACTATTTACACTTTTTAAATAAATTTTAATCGGCGTCACGAATGACTATTATGTTCATGAGGGTTTCAGAGAGAGCAGTGGACCGCGCTAAGTATAACAAACCCATTTTCGTAAATTGTTATAAAATGATAATTTAATAATAGCATTATGAAATTTTAGAAGATTGTGCCGATTTTATCACATTTCCAGACGTCATCGTAACTGAAAGTTTGGATTTGCACGTGTTACCTGTGTATAGCCGTTTTATTGTGTGCTCAGAAATCTGGGATGAAATTTTGTACCTTGTCATTAAAAAATGCAAGAACTATTAACGGTTTGTTGTGTGCAAACGTTTGTTGATTTAAATACTCCCGTGAGAGCTATTCCATAGTGCAGCAGCAAAACTTTGAACACTCCTGTGGGAGCTATTCCTCAGTGCTGCATAAAAAATTGGAACACTCCCGTGGGAGCTATTCCATTGTGCTGCATCAAAACTTTGAACACTCTAGTGAGAGCTATTCACTTTTGCTTAATTAACACTTTGAACACTCCCGTGGGAGCTACGCCATAGGGCTGCATTAAAACTTTGAACACTCCCGTGGGATGTATTCCCCAGTTCTGCATCAAAACTTTGAATACGGCAAAACCTTGTATTTTCCTTTATATCTGTGGTACATTGACTATACCCCTACCACAAAATCTACAACTAATTTTCTAGAAAGCCTTACACAATAAATGTGCTTTTCAAAATGAATGTTTATGAATACTCGGTTGGATTTGACCTGGAAGTTACTTCGATTCACATAACTATCTAGTTGCTAGATTGTTTAAACTGGAACAGATTCCAGATTGACTTGTTTGTCTTTTTTGTTTCCATAATTTTTAAAATCATTCCGCTCTTTTCCATCTTAATGTTTGTTCCTTTGTGTGCTATGGCATGAAATGCTGTCCTCCCTGCCCGTTCATATGTTCCTCCTTTCCTACCGGTTAAAATACAAGTATGATACTAGATTATCGTTTGTTCTGTAATGTCGGGAATCAAACTTGTCAAAAGGCAAAAAATAAATTACTGTGCGCGAGTACTGGCTACTGCAGCATGCGAATTTGCAGAACAAACGTCTACCTAAACTTACATGGGTCACCTGTACACAATCCTTTGTATACTAGCTAATTAATGGCGTGCAATATTAAAGTTGTAAATACTTTCTTGTTCAGATAAAATGTTACAGGTACGTGTTCATTTATTTACGTAACGTACAGACACTTTAGGAACGAATCTTGAGTGCTTCATATTGACAGAATCAAGGAACAAAATGCGTGATTTGGAATTTTAACGTACCATAACTTATTTCAGCAGTGCCGGATTAAACCCTGTGGAGGCCCATAGGCTGTCGAAATCTTGCCTCTCCCCCCCCCATCGCAAATTATCTCCTAATACGTCAAGATCAAATCATTTCAATATTATTTTGATCCGTCGTCACGAGAGCTCGTAAAGGGCGTGGGGCCCATAGGCCGGTGCCTACTCTGCCTATTTGGTAATCCGGCACTGTTTATCAGTCTTATCGCTACGATGTCTGCAGTGTGGCAGTTTATAGTGATGTCTAGCACTAGGGCATCATGCCGCCGATCTGTAGCATGATGTCCCACCCAGTTACATTATCCAGACACCAGGCCTACCAGTCATAACACTAACCTCTTAATGCAGAGCGCCAACGAGGCAGCTGTTAGTACCATTTTTATAAGTCAGACCGGGTTCAAGGCAGACGCTCTAAACACAAGGCCATTGCAGCGGTGGGTATAATTTGTAGTTTCCTAAAATGACTCTCCCCTCAAAGCTGGAAAACAATTAAATGAACGGAATTGTTCAAGATGCTTTAATGTATTTATAATCAAAGTTATAATTATTTCTCAGAAACAATGCTTAAATCTTGACTAATTCCAACCATAGCTGTCCGAGAAAGGATAGGAAAAATTCCTTTCCTTAACTCGTTGCTGTTCTCGTTTGCCTCCTCTTTGTATCCCACATTTCTGTATGTTCATCTAGTCGTTTAACAGGATTGACTGGCACGAACTTAAACATACTACTGAGAGTTATATTTAATAGTCAAATACGTAAAGGAAGTTCTTGCACGGGGAGAAAATTACCCCGTGTTTAAATACACCACGTATGAGTCTAAACAGTCTAATCTACTTATAATAATTATAAACATATTAAATAATTATTATAAAAATATAAAAGATAGTTTAAGTACTGGTTTGAAGATGTATTTCTAAAATTATACGTGCACCTATAGTGCCCCGCCAAACCTATCACCACACCACACCACCACACCCTTAATTCGGCCCTGGATCAACACAGTGTTTTGAAAGCTCGCAATAAAATAAAATATAAGCGCATGTCCATAACAGATGGATTCATAAAAAAAAATTGTAGAAAAAGAACCAGACAAAATAAGTTCACATAAAACGCGAATGATTCATTGGCCTATGCGGTTAGAGGTCGAGGTTTGAGTCATACCATAAGACATGTAAAATGGTACTTACAAATGCCTCGCATGACACTCAGCATTAAGAGCTTAGTGTTAAGACAGGCAGGCCTGGTGTCAGGATAATGTGGCTAAGTGGGACATGATGCTACATAACTGCATCATGATGCCACAGCATCACTATAAACTGCCACACACATCATAGTGATATAAAAATCGAGGTTAAAAATCAAGCACGCACACACACACACACACACACACACACACACACACACATCGCGCGATTATTTCACAATTAAATACATGTCACCGTTCACGAGTCATTTTGTGCTGGTTGTTTTCTTAAAAGTCTGTCATGGAGGCTAATTAGATGCATGTGAGCTGTGTAATAGACATAACATTGATTGGAAGGACAAGTCCAGGCGTTGGCGAATGACTATATTGTAGCAAAATACATATAGCAAACACAGGACATAGGGTACCCTTGGTAAAGGTCACGAAAAACTTGGAAAAAAGGGAGAGAATCCGAGAAAGTAATTGAAACTTAATCGGATGAACGAACCTTCAGACACATTGCGGAATAAATACCCCATCAAAAATGAACTGTAAATAAATTTTTGATCAAAAATTATATCTATAAAAAGATACATTATACCGCATCTGGGAAAAAACACGAATACATGGAATACTTTTATTTTTTTTTACCTTGGGGGAAGGGCATCTGTCTGGTACCCCACCAAAAATTAAACAAATGATATATCGGGGATCAGTCAACAGTACAAACATGCGAATGGTTGTTGCATTTTGAAAGCATGACGACAATAAAGCCGGATGTAACTTGAATGCTATTTGTCAGCAGCTAATAGAAAACAGAAATGCAAATGATGGAAGCAACATGTCTCTAGTTCACAAACTTTTTACAAACATTTTTAGTTTTGAGTGGGACTTTTTTACACATAACTGCAATCGACACAACAATGAATGCGATACATGTACAAACGATATAACAATGAATTTAATACATACACATAAAAGCACTGATTCTGTTAGATTAAATGCCTGACAGCCGGAAACTTAAATAAGGGAGATAACTTATATTATTGATTATACCATCCGTGATGAAGTTAATTGTTTTATTCATTATATTTACATTTGACTTCAGATTTTAATTTCATTTCTCCATGACGCGGCATTAAAATTCCTAATATATATCCTAGAATTAACTGAGTCCTGATGATTTAAAAAAGCATCATAACTGTAAATTTTATCCAATCCAACTGATTAAATGATTAAATTAAACTGAATATTAATACCAAACTTGAAATACGTCCGATAAGTATAAATATATATATATATATATATATATATATATATATATATATATATATATACATATATATATATACATACGTGTTGGCATTTTCACTTTATGCAAATTAAAAGATGTTTTGACAGGTGTGGCACGTTGAGGAATTCTGCCCGAAGCACGACAAAATAGTCTTATCAGTGTAAAGAAGTAAAGACTAACTGACACTTTTTTGATTAAAAGACTAATTGAGAGGGCAGATTTCAAGTTTATCTGGCTGTGCACTAGCGATATGTGTATTTTTAAATTGTATTCTATTTTGGATAATATTTGATTACGATGTAGAGTGTCTCTCTTAAAGTGACCAGATAAACGTATTAAATGCTTATTTCAGGTTAAAGTCTGAATGTATATAGCAAATAAAATAGCTGAAGGTAGTGACATTCTCTCTCTCTCTCTCTCTCTCTCTCTCTCTCTCTCTCTCTCTCTCTCTCTCTCTCTCTCTCTCTCTCTCTCTCTCTCTCTCGTTTTAGACACGTAAAATCTTGCAATTTCTCATCCTAACATAATGTGTTATATTGTGCGTTTGTGTGATATTCTAATATGTGTATGCATGTGTAAAGTACATGGTGCATGTGTGTGTGTGTGTATATATATATATATATATATATATATATATATATATATATATATATATATATATATATATATATATATATATATATATGCATGCATGCATGCATGCATGCATGCATGCATGCATACATACATACATACATACATACATACATACATACATACATACATACATACATACATACATACATACATACATACATACATACATACATACATACATACATACATACATACATACATACATACATACATACATACATACATGCATTTGTTATCCTGTTAAATAGAGAAGAGTAGTGTAGTAGTAGTAGTAGTAGTAGTAGTAGTAGTAGTAGTAGTAGTAGTAGTAGTAGTAGTAGTAGTTATTTACTTCTTTTATTTATTAATTGATTTGTTTATTTTTTATTTATTTATTCGATATAAACGGAGCACATCATATTGATGCTTAAATTCAGTGTTATTATGTCTCTGATTAAGAAACTCAGATTGGTGCAAAGCTACGTTGTGGAAGACCTCGGGACAGGACAGTGTTCTGCTCGAATAATAACCCTGTCCGGTGCATGCCCGACAGGCATTGTGAACCCTATACAAAAGAATTTTTTCAAGAGGTATTGTTATTGCGTACATCTGGTTTGTTTAAAGATTCCAGACACAAAGACAACGTACCGCTTTGACCGACGGATCAAATTAATATTTTTCCGGTGTAAACCTCCACGGGGCAATTTTTTAAGATTTGAGTAAGAGATCTTGACCAGCAAGTTTATGACAGCCAAGGGCGTTTTTCTTTTAGAAAGAAAGAATAAAGAAACAAAAATTATCAAAGAAGGAGTTCGTGTATGTAAAAGTCTCTTAAAGAATGCATTAAGTTCCCATCCTCCAACTCAGATGGTAATGAATGTATGACTGATGCAGAGGAAAGTAATTTTTGCAACCTTTTTTTTTGGTCACGCTGAAATTTTGTTTAGTTGTCTCTTCAACGATCACTCTAGGTTGGAAATTAGAGACAGCAATGCAAATTGTATTGTCTACTATAGCAAATCACTCTTGGTTAATTATTTCGTTTCATTACATTTTAAATGATATTTAAATTAATTTTACCTGACGCATTTCTTCGTCATAAAACACACAACATACACACACTACTTTGTTGTCTAGTATACTCTCTCTCTTTATATATATATATATATATATATATATATATATATATATATATATATATATATATATATATATATATATATATATATATATATATATATATATATATATATATATATATATATAATTCAGATAACACATACCTAATCATAGTTTTCTTATGATAATTAATAAATATCATTGCATATTTTAAAGTTTTACTTACCTTTTCGTGAAATCGAATTGTCCAGGATGCCATTTTGTTGCAGAATCACGTTAATTTGAAAAGGCTGTGAAATTTAGTACAGATGATTTTCAAAAAAAAAATAAATATCGTATTTCAAATATTCTCAACAAAGAGCATACAAAACTCTGTTTTAGATCCCTGTCACGTATGGCTGTAAAAGTAGGGCTGAGAGAAATTAGACATCACAGAAACCACACCTTTGTTTCCATAGGCGTTTCTCCGAAAGTACTATAATAATTCACATTGAAAGCTTGTTGACTACTGACTTTGTTGTCTAGCCAAACTTAAAAAACAAAATTTATCTTTGCCTGCACAAAATGAAGTTAGCCGTCTCCCAGATCATCTTCCGCAACAAAATATAGCACCCAGATGCTGCACGAGAACGCCGCTACGTTCCTAGGAACTGGATTGTGTCGACACCAATTGTATAGTGCCCGTCATGCTTGATCATTAACAGGTGAAGTTATGACACAGGCCTGTCAACTGCTTGTCGGGATCGTTCATGTGAGGTTGACAGACTTTGTTTATAAATTACCGCGGTTAGAAAACGCCTCTGAGAAAATTATGTCTAAAACCAAAATTACGTGACAATACTGTCTGGTGTGGCGTGGCTTTAGTTCGGCGTCCGCTCTAAATTGGCTCACGGATATGCTTTTTTATGGATAGCGATCTATAAAGGAATATATTTTTAAGTACAGCCAAGAAGCGACTCTGTGAACAAAACAAATGTAATAACTATAAGTACCTTTTACTTATTAAACTCTAAGAGCTTAGACAGAATTAATTGCAGAAGATATATAAACCAATCAAACGCGCATATAGACTATGTAATGCGTAAAAAAAAAGTTTTTTGTAGGATGTTGATAAATGAGATAAACAAACACATGAAAACATGTTTATGTCCATAAATCGTCCCAAACCAATCATTTAATTTTGTCGTCAGTTAATGCGTTACCTTTAAAAACAACTGTATTGTCTTTCAAAACAGTGAGAAAATATGCGAATTTTGTTTAAAGAACTGATTTTATAAAACGTTGGGTCGAACAAACGGTCATCACGTTAGTCCTCCTTTATGGTACTTAATCACACGAATTCACATAAGAATAGAAGTAGTAAACTATTTTGAAATTTGTGAGCCACTCTATGTTTGTAATTATTGTATTACTTTTCACATCATATATAGGAAAACAAGAGCAATAAATTAAACTTAAAGAAATATCTGATCAGTATAACAATTGTGAACTATTTTTTAAAAATCATTCAAAATTATTTGACCACTCATACTTTTTGATTAAGTCTCATAAAGAGAATGTACAAGACTATTTAAATGAAATTTTCAAATATTTACTTGACCCATCAGGCTGGAGAGTTTCACAAATAACAAAACTTCCATGATTTGAAGTGCATGAATACAATTAGCGAATTTTTTAAAGGACACTTCAGTAATATAAGGCGTTCTTGGTGAGAGTGTCTTTAAAAAGAGACACAGAACTTGGTCGTTGTGAGTTAGTCTTGTGTTCATATATTAAGAACAACAATGTAAGAAATACAAAGTTACCCATAATGAGAGCACATTCAGCAGCGCATACATTGTTCAGTATATTGTTATGTATATCAATATAGTGTGCTTAACTTTTATTCCTGGTTATACCTTAATATAATGGTCATTTGTAAGTAATATGTTTACATGACTAATTTTTGTCCGTCATTCTAGATTATATATAGTCTATTTATGAGCTTATAATACTTTAGAAACATACTTATTTACTATTTGATTTGACTTTTCCATTATAAAGACTCACATTTATGTTAAGTGGAAATACGTATAAGTAGAGGTTTGGTAGCAAATAACTCATTCCTATTTTAAGATCAGCCTGGTGGAATCTTGTCACAGTTGTTAGTGATTAAAGAGGAACTACTTTTTAAATTATTCATTGGTCTTTCTCAGTGCTCACTGACTTTGGTTCTGCACATTTATTTAGAATTATTGTGAACTCTTTTGAAGACATTCTGTGTTCCATCATTATTGTACGTTCAAAACTATTCGAATTCATTTATAAGATTTTATAAGTCTTGATTTGCTGTATTGTTAAGAAATATATTGTTTTCTGTTCTTAGTAAACTGACTGGATTCTTTTCTTTTGCATAGTTTAAGACCAATAGTTCTAACAATTTGAAAAGTAGATACATATGTGTAGCCTTTTTAAAAGAATTGTATGCATTAATGCTTGTGGTCACTCGCCAATATACATGATGCAAGACTTTGCAGCTAAAAACAAATCTTCTACTCTATGTTGTCGCCATGATCCTATTGGTAATGGATTATGTTAAAACCTCGAATGCTCCTACCCTTATTTTAGTGCTACGTAAATAAAAGACGACAAGGCAGAGGAGAAGTGGCCTTTCCTGGGATTGTTTGAAGAAAAAAAAAACAATCAGCAGTATCAACCACCAAAAGCCATGTCTATACTTTTAGTCACAGTGTATGTAAAAGTTAAGGACACACAGTACAAATTATATGAAAAATTGGGAACCGTCCTGGAAATGGGTGAACATAAAATAGAGTATATATATATATATATATATATATATATATATATATATATATATATATATATATATATATATATATATATATATATATATATATATATATATATATATATATATATATATATATATATATATATATATATGGGTTTGGCTGACCAGGATTGGTTAATAATGCAAGTTATGTTTTAGGAGAAAGAAATTTTTGAGTGGAAAAATTAGAGAATTTATTTTATTGAATTTCAATCCTTTAACAGACTCAGTTTGGAACACTAATTACTAAAATTAGCACCTGACTCTTTGGTGCGGAATTAAAAGCACGTTTCAAACATATGCAGGTCCAGAAAGTGCCGAGGCTCTTATCCTTTACTCTACATAATATTTGACATCCAGGTTCCAAATATACTGATAAAAAAAGACTTAGTCAAGAGCACTCAGAAATTTTAAATTATTAAATATTACTATCATAGTGTTTGCATAGGTTTACTATGGGAATTGAATAAGTACCGCGAGTCCTGAAAGGCTAACAAGATAAATGTTACTATGATAACGATAGATTTTGTACATCTCCAAACCTACGTAGACAATTTTTTATTTAGAAAAACTATTTCAGTTAAATAAAGCAACATAATCGCGCCGATACCTGATGTACAAACACCAAATCACGTACAAATTAAATGGCTGTCCTTTTATCAATCTCAAACCAGAAAATAATCAAGAAGAATGATATCCAGATTTGAAAAATGATAATGTGTCTGTGTGTGTGTGTGTGTGTGAGAGAGAGAGAGAGAGAGAGAGAGAGAGAGAGAGAGAGAGAGAGAGAGAGAGAGAGAGAGAGAGAGAGAGAGAGAGAGAGAGAGAGAGCAATTTGCATTGATATTGGACAATATTTGAAGAAAATCACCATTTGTGTAATTGGAAGTAAACGTAGAGCTTCTTCAACAGGATACATGCCAAATTTTTGACGGGAAATGAATTGGAAAATTACTGCAATTTTCACGGCTTTGTTGTACGTATTTAAGAGTATCACGAGTTAAAGGCAAAGCTGTATTATACGTGAATCAACAAAATGTGTGTCGATGGAAAGAGATACGAGCATAATTGCAAAGAAATTAAGATTAGAAATGTTCCAATATTATTCGAAATGTATCAAATGTATATATTTTATCACAATGTGAATTAAGAAGAATAATTTTGCTCTGGTTTTAGATTCCTTAGAACTGCAGCATCAAAGTGAATTCATTAGCCTTGTTTACATATGACGACAATCATTTCTGATTGACGACATAAATACCGTACATTATTTTTGGTCGTGTACTTTATGAGTTGTCTATGAAATACCAGTCTATGGGCTACTCAAAATGCATTAAAATACACACACAGATACATACATACATACATACATACATACATACATACATACATACATACATACATACATACATACATACATACATACATACATACATACAGACAGACAGACAGACAGACAGACAGACAGGCGTGCGTGCGTACGTACGTACGTACGTACGTACGTACGCGCGCGCGCACACACACACACACACACACACACACACACACATACATACATACATACATACATACATACATACATACATACATACATACATACATACATACATACATACATACATACATACATACATACATACATACATACCGGTCGAGTCAAACCAATGACTTACAAGAATGATACTAACAGCTGTCTCACTTGGCGCTCAGTATTAAGAGGCTAGTGTTAGGACTGATCGACCTGATGTCAGGATAATGTGACCGGGTGGGACATCATGCTACATGTCTGCGGCATGATGCGCCAGTGCTGGACATCACTATAAACTGCCTCACTGCAGACATCGTAGCGATATGACTGAGAAAATGTTAAATCTACGTTAAAAATCATAATCACATAATCACATACCTACATATAATCATACATACAGTGGAGGATAATATGACAGTGTCTGAAGGTCAAACATTATTCATAACGTTGAATCATATGCATCATATTTCAGAACATATAAAATATTTTCTGCCTTACATTACTTCTGTTAGTAATTTACAATAGTTTCCATTCATATTACCTTGTTAAATCCTTTGTGTTTAGCAAAAGCCTTTAATCACACATCTTTTCGTGTAATAAAGGTCATTTATTCAGTAGGATATATTGATGTATCTCAGAAGCATTATAATTAAATCAATAATTACTGCATCATTATCATCTCATTTCATTATTGCCGTTGTTAAGCCTCTGTTGAAGAAAGCAACGTTTGACCTGAATGATTGAAGACAAATAAAAAACAGAAAAATTTTGTTTGCTCCCATCTTGTATCCAGCCTGAATTTAAAACGTAGTCACGTGTTATACCAAGTCGTTAAAGATTCCTTTTAGAAAGTTTAACTTACAATATTTCTGGATGTTCCATGCTAGTAAAAATACGATGTTAAATAAAAATGGAAAGAAAAGCGGGTGTTATTGCAATAATAAATACTTGAAAAAAAATTACATGAACAATTAATATAAGTGAATATTAAAAAAAAAAACAATATACGGAAAAGGGTGAGCTTTTTAATGATACAAGAAAATGGAAGGAAGAAAGCAAAGAATATTAATGAATATTGCAAGCTAACATACCACATTGATGTATCCCAGATAATATCACACTCAGAAAGAAGCAGAATTTCATCTACATTAAGAGACAATATCATACAGCATTGAAAATACTGTGCATCATCTGTTTTATTTTTATACGGAAATGGCCAAATGTCACAAAACCTGGAGATATCAGTGATGATGACTTTAAATTTGATCAAGTCAATTTTGATTTGTTTAACCATGAGCAATATAAATTGCTTTTAGTGATCAAATACTAGGTAAATGACAGGAAGTGGAAATATTTAAATAAATCATAAAATGCCGTCCGGTAAAAAATACAAGACGGCAAAAAACTAAACTTTTAACAATGACAATTGTGATAAATTATGGTGTCATGAAAGATAAAAAGAGGGTGGTTCGTATTAAAATAATTCTCGCAAGTCTCAGCTTTAATTTTTAGCTTTAAATATTTCACATATTTCTTTTAATGGTCAATACTAAAGGTTCATTTTTAATAAATATATGAAGATGGAACTTATTGGGTCACTGGGTGCAATAAATAACTGTAATAGTATTGAAATATCACTTTATTTGACTTTGAATGATTAACGTACCGACATTTTTGTGGGTGGGTGGTTGTGACCTGAACTTACTGTGTAAGGGTTTGTCTCCCATTGTCAAGTGTGGTCAACACTGATCCAAATAAAGAGCAATTCAATTAAGATATTGGTTTTGTAAGTACGAATAGTAAATGCACTCACTATCATACTTTCTAGCATTAATAACTTGTTAAGTGTCATTCTAACCACTCGCGTGTTTTCCAAGTAAGCCTACGTATAAGGTTTTCCACGTCAGTACCAATGGCATAAATACTGTCTTACTAGCATTATGTATACGTGAGATAGAAGACCATACACGACTGTGATATGCTTACTATGAGATAGCAATAAAGTGGAATAAAATTAAGTATTCCACACAATATAATATTCGAGAAAGATATAAAATAAACGTACGAAAGCTAAATATTCTTCTCTACTGGCAAATGATGCTCTTTTGGAATTATCGTTGCTATAGTACTGATGATAGATACAAAACGGCTTGTTCTGCAAGTGTTATTTAACTGCTTATATGTTTAAATCTTGACTAAAGTGACAAAAGATCTATGCGTTATATTTTACTGCAGAATGAAAGTCAACTAGTGAAGTATATCAAAGTGTCAGTTTGTTACTATGGTAATAGAGCACCATGTGTAGTAAGGAGCATTCATTGAATAGTATTCGCACACTCTCGTGTTTGTTTCTACCCCACCAACCCACCGATTTTAAATATGAAAAGCATCTAGGATATAACAAAAATGAACCAAAAATGTTATTATTTCATTCATCAATTTATAATTTCTATATGATTGTTGTTAGGACGTCCTTAACGCTATCAATATGTCTGCGTTTAAAACTAAACGGAAACATTCAGTTTAAACAGGCATATAGACTGCTCACAGAGATTTACTAGTTTTCCAGAACAGTATATTTCATAACAAGTTTTTCGACTGCATCCAATAGTTGCAGTGTCTAGTTTTCAAGTTTCTAAAACAAAACTGAACAAATAAAATCTTGTATGTTAAAAGAGATGTTACTCCATTATGTACGGAATTACTGTGATTATCTAAGACGTTGAACTACATCACATCTGTTGCTTGGAAATATAGACCACCCCAAGCAAATATGACGACTGTATTGCTCAAGAAACTCCAGTTTGATTCAAAATGCCAACACAATGATAGTGTTTGGAACCCGTGGTGAAATTCAGTTTAGAATTAATAAAATCGATGAATGACATGACTAAGTTTTGTTCAATTTTATATGTTTGATGGCGTATCTTTTTTTAAATTGGGGAGGGGGGTAGAAACGAGAAAGTACGCAAATACAACAGTATTCCTATAGGGAGCAATCGTTATGTGTATGTACTCTTGAATTGACCTTTGATTTGTTATAAGAAAGACAATTGCATTTCTAAAATCTACATTTCAAAGTATTAGTTCGTTCTGGAATATAACAAACTATTATCTACATTAGAAAATATGTCAGAGTGGTATCACATTTTCCATGTGTTTCAAAATTCATTTTGTTTTTGTTTGTACATTTTCAAGGGAACTTCATTGGTCATATTTTCAGCTTGTCTTTTGATACGTGTGCATTTAACAATAATTATTAAGCCATATACATGTCATTTACATTTAGATAGCCAAAGAAACAAAGAAAAATTGTCTGTTTAATTTAATATGGAAAAGAATATATAAAATAAATAAATTAAATAATTAATTCATACTCATTTGATCAAAAAGCGAATTTATACTGGAGTGTTAAAGCCTGACAAGTTTATTTTCGATTGATTTTTGCACAGTGCGTAGTTCATTTGTATTATTGCTAGTATTTATAGAAATATAAATAACTCTGATATTTTGTGAATGGAATCAAAAGATGACATCAAGTCGAAGCTGCCCATGTACTGAATTAAATCTCGAAAGCAGCTTGTATAGTTGAGATTTTTAATATTTTTGTTTCGTCAGTGTACTTAATTACTGAATGTGTGCTTCTAATAAAGCATAAACTGAAAGTAATTGCGGTTAAAGGTAAAAATGCATAAACAACGAAGCAACATGTATACCTTTATAAATCCACTTTTATTTTCCGTATTGTTAGACTCCATAGTTTCTATCTTGTTTTGGAGAGGCTCCGTCGTTGCCTTTTGAAAAAAAAAATGTGTAAATTTATCACATTAACACCCAGTGTTTATAAAGGTAATGCCAAAGTGAATGATAAAAGTCCAGTGAAGTCCAGTCTCTCAAACATTTCACGCCATGTAATCATCCTCAGTAAATGTATTGTGTTGTCCAAAGTATCGATGGGAAAGTATCTTTTAATCAGATATATCACACTAAAACTTGCCACATCTGAAAATGAATTGGAAATCATAACATTTTTAGCATTAATAAATGGATTATGTCTACTTGGTTATTTTTTATACATCGTTTCGTCTCATTTGTACCATTGTTTCTTTTTATGCTCTATTTGCAATGTCTATTTTAATTTCTGCTGCATTCTTCAAATTGTATATTTGATAATTCTTCTCCATTGTATGTAAAGTTCTTTGACGCTATCGAAAGTCCTATTTTTGTCTTCCTGTTATGGCTTGTTCTTTAAACAGATAAATCGTTACATGCATCGTGTGTCGAAGGAATGCTCTGGCTCAGGCTTTCATCCGACGTCCCTACAAATAACATAAAGTGGCTGAGATGAAGTCTTTGAAAGTCCTTTATATGATTCTGATGAACCCGTTCATACAGACCTTACCAATATTTAAGACCACGCCAAGCAATTTCATTTGATGTTATTAATAAGAACATTGAACACATAAAACAAATATTTTACATTGATGAAACACAATACAAGCTGATAAGAAATCATTAAAAAAAATTTAAAGATAAAGAATATTATATAAAATCTAATTCTGGTAATACTGAAAAAGTTAAATATTCGAAAATCGCTTACTACTGCAGGAAGACACACTGGAAGAGATTTCTTGGATATGTACGGTTCGATAAAACTAAGCAAACTGGATATGTACGGTTCGATAAAACTAAGCAAACAATCACAAAAAATACATCCTATTGAAGAGACATAGCCTTGAACTCACTGTTCCGATAAAGGCAACTAATAAAAATACCTGAGAAATGAGATATGCAAATGATAAATCAAAAAGATTTGTTTAATGAATATGAAGAGAAGCTGAGACAATAATTCCCAAATATCAAAGGAGATTTCAAACTGGAAACCTTCCACCTGCAGTGAAAATATTTTTCACTACACGGATGAGTTGTGTAAATGCGTAAATGCAACAACAGTAGCGTATTATGTAAATGCTAATGAAGCTATCATTTCGAAAATAGAATCGGTGCAATGCAATGTTTGAGAGTATCAAAAGCATCAGGTAAACAAAGATCAAGACAAACAAACGGCACAAACAGTTGAAATGATTTAAAAGTAAAAACTTAGCTAAACAGGTAACTCATTTGGAGAGATATTTAAGAACAATTATTGATAAAATGAACTCATAAATAAAAGAACAACTGCTATTAGGCAAAAGGCGAAATAACTGTGTAACGACAGTGTGTCACAATAGCTATTGTAGCAAGTACTGTGGAGGTTGCTCTGTCAGCAACAAAGTTTGTAAAAATCTTTATAGTTGATAAGATGGATTAGGTGGCAGTAGCTTTTTATCAGGAGGCAGTCGATCATTAACAAAATAAGAAAAGGATTAACAAATAAAAATTATTAATTTATTTGCTTCAACTGACCACATTGAAACAGCGGCTTCCTTAATTTAGGTTAATTATTGGCTTCGTCAATAATTACTTGTAGAAATCAACTGGATCAATTATTTATTTTCTCGCTGAAACGTTATTTAACTGTTTAGGGAATCATTGGATTCTTTTTGCTTTTTTGATCCGAAAAGTGCAAAGCATACAGGCTTTACACTGACACAATTAGTATCAGTACAAGTGAATGTTTATTACGTGATAAATTTGGAGGGCGTGAGTGCGTCTTTTACATTTCCCAATTGCCATGTGTCAGCTAAACGTACATGTAGGTAAACTCTATGACATATACGACGATTTAAGTGTCATCATCAAAGTAATAGGTCTCTTCATATTTTGTACCACATTCGTCTTCTACAATTTTTTATCGTTTTGACACATATTGTTATCGGCATTTGTAATAATATACCGCTCCAGTGGCCTCGTGTTCGGATGCGATAGATCGCGGGTTCTATCCCCGGCCAAGTCATAACAAAGACTTATAAAAATGGTACTAACAGCTTCCTCTCTAGACTCTGACCATTAAGAGGTTATTATTAGGACTGGCGGGTCTGGTGTCAGTATAATGTGACTGGGTGGGACATCATGCTTCGTGATGACCCAGTGCTAGACATCGCAAATAAGCTACTACAGTACAGATATCGTGGCAATATGACTGAAAATTGTTAGAACTATGTTTGAAATCCAAATCACACACACACACACACACACACACACACACACAGACTTGTAATAATATCCTTTACAAAATCGGTATTGATATCAGAGTTTAATCCGAATGTACCCGACTATTTGGCTCTCCGTAAATTACTGTTGAGTTCAGCAACGAAACCCATTTTCAAGTCATTATTACCAGGATGAAGCACCACCCCACCTCTCTTCTCCACTAACAGTATATTACAATGTTATGTATTGTTGAAATCTGGTCATCATCCTTACCATAATCTCTCTTCAACATTACCATTTTAGCAGTGTCGTGAACAGCGTTCCAAAGCAATGCATCTAAAATGCAGATTAGCTAAGACCTTATATACTGGTTTATTTTACCTGATATGTCCGACAAATCTTGCATACACGTGTAAATAAAACCTGTTGGCATATTTCCACTGTCTTCTTATTAAAACAATTGCATGCTGATTACCCTTTCAGTGCCACCAAACCAATCCTTGAATTTTGATCTCCGCCACTAATGTTTTCTTCAGTATTATATACATCTTGATATGCTTTATATGTTTATCAAAAATACCTATTACAATATTGGACTTTAATTTAAATTTAAATCGTTTCAGGTTTATGTAATTGTTGCTTAAATGAAATCTTTTAGTACGTGGTAGCGGCATTACATATTTACTTCCTGATTTGGATATAAACATGTAACCTGCAAATAGATTTATCTAACACTGAAAATCTTTGATAAGTATCATATGAACATTCCTCAACCAAATGTTGCTAACCGCATTGCTCGTTTTGACTGAATCTGACTAATTCTCATGCAACACTGCGTCTTGCACATCTTCAGAGACTTTCAGTATACCTAGCAGAAATGATTAAAGGCTTATATTTAAAAATACGAGATTCAATATAGTAAATTTGTATCTCGTTAAAATATGTTTGGCACGTTTATTTCATCAACATCGATTAACTATTTAATTGTATTAAGTGAATCACAGAACACGATTAACGTGTTAAAGGCGTTTTATTTAATTTTCAGTATATTGTGCAAGAGATAACAGTTAATGATCTACCTCTGAGAGACCTCACGGCTTTTCAAAACAACTAAGGAACCATCAAATTAGAAGCAGAGCCAATGACTTTAGAGCTATTTCATGTTTCTTTAGGACTACATCCTGCAACACGTGGACTATAAACTATAAATTCTGGACTGGAGATAACCATCGTCGTTATGCGCCAAGGCTGAATGGTCAGTCTTGGATATACACCGATAGTCTGAATCATATGCCATTTACTGAGATTGTAAAAATCACACGTCGAACGTCTCTTTTGCGGTGCAAATACAATGAGGCTCTATTTACTATTCTTTCACGGTAAATTTTAATTATTGGTTGATTTGTCTGACTTTTATGTTCACTTCTTTCATTGCAATAGCATTTCAATCGCATTGAATGTGCACTAATATTACCTCTCGGGTACTTTGTATTCCTTTTTCCATTATATCAATCAGTTCTTTTTTCTGTTACATCTTCAGCATTTTGCAACTAATGATGGGACTTCGTTCCTGATATCCAAAATTGATTGTGGCATTTACGTACATATCTAGTTTAATTTCAAATGTCACACTATGTCAAATGAAAGTTCTAAAGAAAATCATCTTTTAATTGCTGATTATCTAATAAGGTGGAATGGACACTGAAGTTTACTTCATTGATGTATGTATGTAATCAATAGCTGCTTTTATCTTCCCTTTAATTAATAGAAAATATTTGTGCTGCATTCAAATCTGCTAAAGCTGTTATCTCAATGTTTAGGTACCTGTGTAGAAAGGTCAGGTGTATCGTGTTACATTTTAGAACATCTACATGCAAATTCTGGTCAGCATCTTATCAAGGCCAGTTTCTGTCAGTTTCTTACCATTCATAATATTTAGAAGCATGTTTCTGTGCGTGTTTTCTTGTCTACTGTGACTTAATTGTATTGCTTTCCTTGACTGAAAAAGACATCTATTCGCATAATGGAACAATATATCATTAGTTATCGTTTTCTGCGGTCATTCTTTTGTTTTATTCTAATCATATCATTATAAAATGAAACGTTATTCTCACTATTTCTACTTTGTTTTATAAATGTGATTGAGTAGTGATCAATTTCAAGCAAATGCCCCATCATTCTATTCCAGCTTCTGTTACTGGTCATGGTAAGAATTCAGTTCTTCCCAAGACCCAGCAAACCTTTTAGGACTTCACCCATTCGGACAAAATATCAGTTTTGTCAAGATATCAGTGAGAACAATTTAATCGACTATTGATTGGTCGTTAATCGTTGGCAAGCTTGATGATCGATCATAAAATTTAATGCGATTTCCAACAATAATTATCACCAGGTTTTTAAGTTGTAGAGAAGCAGCCGCCCCATGTTCGGTAAGATATATAAATATACGTCAGGTCCATGCACTCCGGCAAAAGCAACAAATGTCATTTCGAGATATTTACATCAATCATATGAAAAAAGGTTAAATGAGTAAAAATGTCACTTTTCACTCATGCACGAGTGGAATATTTATTTTAATCAGTGTTTCATGAATGACCTAAATAAATTTGTCGTGCTGGAATGTGAACTGTTTTAATTAGAAGCTTTGTAAAATCATAATGTGGCCCTTGCCTGCAACACCCATACCCCCACCCAACCCCACCACCTCGGTTACCTAGATACACACTGTTTTCACATAAATCCTCATTGAGTAGATATTTTCTTTTGTTGCTTTTTGTAAACGGTCAAATTCATTTAGCAAAAGAAATATAAATGTCATATAGCCAATATTAATTGATTGAATAAGTCATTTATGTATAAAGCCGTTGAGAAAATTTATTAATAATATTCATACATTATATATAGAGGCTAATAATCATACTTCATAAGATAACAACAAAATATTTTAGTGATCTGTTTACATTTAAAATTCGTATCTATAATCACACACAATATCTTGGTAACACTACCATGGGTAAATACCACCAACAAATGAAAGTTTTATATTAAATTTGACCCCTTTCCACCCACCCCTAAAGTCTGTAAAAGCCATCCTCAAAACATAGAGCGAAGCCTGATTTCAAATAGTCAACGACATGATTACATAATGCACAGGGCCTCCATGTAAAAGAATTTAGTTGTTTTATTTAGGGACTTTTTTCATTGATAAATTAAATCATGCTTATCTATCTAATTATTATGTATTTATTTATATTTTAACTTAAATTTTAACTTACTGCCCCATTATTTCCTGATGTGTGAAATAATAAATATGACAGTTGCGCTTGCATTTTAATAACAAACATGTCATATCTTTTATCTAAAATTTCTGAATGTATGCCTTCTTTGATGTGTTTTATATGGACACCTCTTTTAAAGTTTATCTAGGTACTGTTGTTTTGTCTTATGCATAATGACAGAACCATATCCTATGAAACTAATGATCGTTTCGAGTTGAACGATTTCAACATTTTCATAGCATAATTAATTAGTGGCTACCTTATTTGGTTAGTTATCTGATTCGGTTAAAATAGTCAGGATTGTGCATGACATTATTCTTATAAATTGAAGTAGTTAACGTCGGACAAAGGCACAAAATACT
The DNA here is from genome assembly GCA_016746295.1 of Potamilus streckersoni. Taxonomy (NCBI): domain Eukaryota; kingdom Metazoa; phylum Mollusca; class Bivalvia; order Unionida; family Unionidae; genus Potamilus; species Potamilus streckersoni. Next base: position 103,448 of record JAEAOA010002053.1, on the reverse strand, counting down.
GGTACTGATGCTATACAGATCGCACTCTATGGAGAGAAAAAAATATCAGAATATGTTAGAACTGCGGTTTTGACAGTGTATTCTTTCAATGAATTTCGGACTGAACAAAATTCGCGAATGCCACAACAATTTTATATGAGGTAAATGATACCAATGGAATTAGAAATCACTTGTCTTCAGGACGATGCGAAGACTCCACGAGTCCTGAATCAAAAGGAATTAGAAATCACTTGTCTTCAGGACGATGCGAAGACTCCACGAGTCCTGAATCAAAAGGAATTAGAAATCACTTGTCTTCAGGACGATGCGAAGACTCCACGAGTCCTGAATCAAATACACAATCGGTTAATGACATAGAAATGTAATTGTTTTCTAAGGACAAGTATTATAATCACGATTACTTCGCGCCACCAGAATCAATAGTACAATCAGTTCAGGACAGGTATAGAAAGAGACGAATACTCCATACCCAGCCCGAACCAGTAGCACAAACGGTACAGATAAAGAAATGTAATTTTTTGCTTTTAATGACAACATTTCAAGTGTGATAATCACGAATACTTCACTCCGCCTGAATAAAAAGCACAATAGTTTAGTGACAGATATAGAAATGTAATTGTTTTCTTTTAGTGATAACATTTCAAGTGTGATAATCACGAATACTTCACTCCGCCTGGATCAAAAGCACAATAGGTTAATGACAGATATAGAAATGTAATTGTTTTCTTTTAGTGACAATATTACAAGTCTGATAGTCAATGCTACATAAGTTTATAATCGACCAATGTTACAATAGAATTCCGCAGATGAAGTTTAACGGGGGGGTTGTTATGTTCAGAAATCGAAATAAAGAATCAGTGTCTACGGAAGTTCTCTAACATTTCTTAATGGTTTAAAAATAAAGCAATAGTTTTGCAGAAACCACTAAGCATTTATTATTATTATTATTATTATTATTATTATTATTATTATTATTATTATTATTATTATTATATATATATATATATATATATATATATAACAAAACAAAAAAAACCAATAACTTAAATGTTTCCAATTTTCCAATTTTTAGACTACATCTGTGTTATGATTTAGGATTAGTATATTGTACAATTGTTTCATATTAGCTAAATAGCGTTTCGTTTAGATTAGGATAAATTTAATTTCAAAGTATCATAACCTAATCATTTGTGACTTGACTAATCATGGAAGGACTATATTCGCATTAAAATGTGATACAAACGGAATACCAGCACTGCATCGTTATCAAATGTCAGACCTTTATGCATAGTAAGACATATAGTAGCAAGTGGTTCCTCAATAATTAACAAATTCTGAACATATATAAGCTAAGTTTTAAGAGTTATCAATGAAAAATATTGTCTATAAATGTAGACTGTGAATGACAATATTGTACATACAAAATATTTTGAAAATAGACATATTGAAGTATGTTTGTTACAGTGACGAGGCGAAAGTGAATATGTGCAATAAAATATTTCAGTGAAAATGCACTCTTTTAGTGGCGTTTTGCAAGAAGAACAAAATGTGCAATCAATACAAAACAATATTATAAAATTTTCTCTGAAGCTTTATTACCACTATGACTGTAGATGTTTCGTGTATCTGTAAGGTAATACATTTATGTTGTCAACCAATTAACTCTTGCCCTACATTGACAAAGCTTTAATCTACTGATAAAAGTACAATTACATCTGGTAATTATCCTTGTGACTGAATTAACTAAATTCGTAAATTTCGAATTTCTGACTCGTTTGCATGACTCATATTTTAAATAATATTTATTTTCTTTTATAAAATATTCTTTGTGATTTTGCCTGTTATGAAGGGATGAAGTCTGGCTTTAAAATACCATTACAGTCCTCTATAAAAAAAAATCTTGGAATTTTCTTATACTGTTGTGGGACACTAAACATGTTGTTCTTTTTGCAGTTACTGACGTCATTAAACGATTTTATTATCTTTTTCTATCTCTGTATAGATAGATATACATGGCATCGGTATTGGACACGAGTTCAACATAGATACACATGGCATCGATATTGGGCACTAGTTCAGTATGGATACATATGGCATCGATATTAGGCACTAGTTCAGTATGGATACACATGGCATCGATATTGGGCACTAGTTCAGTATGGATACACAGAGCATCGATATTGGGCACTAGTTCAGTATGGATACACAAGGCATCAGAATCGGGCACTAGTTCAGTATGGATACACAGAGCATCGGTATTGGGCACTAGTTCGATATAGATACACAGTGCATCGGTACTGAGCACTAGTTCAATATAGATACACAGTGTATCGATATTGGGCACTAGTTCAACATAGATACACAGTGTATCCGTATTGGGTACGGGCTCAATATAGATACATATATAATCTTTATTAGTAATGAGTGCTCATAATATAGGCACAGTCAATCTGTATCAGAGTCGAGTGGTAGTAATATTAAAGATACCCAATGAATATGTAACCAGTCATGATAAGTCTCAATAAAGACACAAACTGAATTATTATCTGTCACGAGTTGTCTCAATATAGACAGAAATTGAATCTGTATTAGTCACGAGTGGTCGCATTATTGATCAATATTAAATCTGCATCAAATACGAGAAGTCGCAGCATAGTATTATGTATATTTAATTTGTATTATTAATTGGGTTTTCTTATTGTTTATATGCTATGTACAAATTATCTGGTACTTGACCTTGGGACATTTGTTAACAACATAATACACAGCTTTTATTTCTCTATGAGTGTGGAAAAAATATTCAGATCATTATTAATGGAGGTAAACACATTTATTAGGGCCTGGGTATAGGGCATCAGATTTTTACTTAAAAATTCTTAAACTTGTTTCTCATTCTTGCTTTTATATTTTGAAGTAGATTCAGTCTTATTGTAGTGTTCAGTTTTAATTTTGATGGATTTATTTGCTTATATTGTTTATTTACTAGAAATACAAAGTACTTAATACTATTATTGGTCAGAAACATTAATTTGGAATATTAGTGAATTCAGACAAGGACATATTTGAATTATATTATTGTGTTACAACAAAAGACTGTTAGCACATCGTCACACTCCAGGTCACTGACACATTAGCGTTTTCGTGACTACTGGCACATCAAATCAATACACTCAATGTTGAAACTTATTTAAAATACCAATGGAATTTACTTGGAACTTTATACATTTGGACTTTTGATGGAACTTTTACGGCTATTTGGAACTGAATTCACATTTCTGCAAGTTTTTATTTTAATATTCTGAATTTATTTTAGGAAAATTATTTATTGAATTTTACAAAACTTCTTGGCTTCTGCTCTTTTCTTATTCCTAGTTTAATATCAGAGTCGTAAAAATAGATACACAGTGAATCTGTATCAGTCATGAGTAGTCTTAACGTAGAATCTCTGTGATTCTGTATTAGTCTTGATTAGTCTCATTCTATCGTCATCTTTGTTTTTAAATTTGTAGTAGAATCGCTAAATCAACCACTTGATCAATAATAATCCTTTAAGCCAACATTAGATTCCTTTGGCAGGTTTGTTTTATTATTATGATTATAGGAAACGTCTGTCTATTAATTAAGGCATCTTGAATCTTTTCCAGTTCATAGCATATTACAGGGTGGTTAAAGATTTTTTTCTCAATTGTTTTCTTTCTTTCTTTCTGGCATGAAAAGTGTTCCTTTTTATATATTTAACTATTAAGATTTTAATAATATAAACTGCTAATTTTGATATTTTAATGTTGTCAGGTCCTATTTCGAGATGGCGAAAACATAAAGATGTAATAGCATTACCGCGCTAGTAATTTTTTAATCCTGATTTTTAGGTTCTCTGAGCCAGAGACATCGATTGGTTTTTTAAATTTTAATTTCATTTTATCTGAAGTTCTAGTTTCCCTTTTAGATGGCTTCAGGTATCACGACACTAGCTGAGCCAGTCAACAGTTATTGCATCAAATTGTTGTTCTTATTCAAATTATGTTTGTTGATAAATTTGCTGAGGATCTCAAACCATACAAGTTTTGATTTGGTTGGTTTATGGAAGGCCACTTGCACTAAAAAAAATAAGTTATTTCGTTCAAAGGCAACTATTTTCAATCAATGCTATATATCCGTTGCTGACTTTTCGATGGTTCTTCCCTGTCTGGGCCGAACATAAGATAGTCTTGCTCTTAGAATTAATCTACTGAATTTTTATCAACAATGTAGAAACTTAAGGAAGCACATAAGGAATTTCCGGTTGTACCAATATCTTGGATAGTAATAAGGAGAAAACCAGTGCCGGATTACTTATTAAGCACACGTGGTTAAGGCACCAGCCCAACAGGAGCACCAGAAAATTCAAATTAATTGTTGATGATACAATTGAATGACTGATATATATATATATATATATATATATATATATATATATATATATATATATATATATATATATATATATATATATATATATATATATATATAGCTAGTATTTATATTTGGAATGATGCAACATGCAACATTGGCAATTTCCGGCCTTTGTTAGCTTTTAAAATTGAATTTTTTAGTTTCACATTTTGTAAGATGTGGAGCACCATACTATTGTCAGAGCTTCGGGCCATGGAAGGCCTTAATCCGGCCCTCAGGAAATTCCATTGTTTTAATAATTAAGGAAAATGCATGTATAAATAGCTGTCTTTATATATTTGTAAATGAAATAAGTAAAATAAATAATTTATTTTGTGCATACTTATGAATTATATACGGCACAAGACTGAGACGTCATCTCTTTATTAAAAGTCGATAAAATACGAATCAATATAACATCTCGCGCCTAACTTAGAATAAATTTCCATCATTAAAACAACAATTTATTGCTTCGTTGTTTCTGTAATTTGTTTTCTTCAACCATGTGGCACCTTTGTACTATGCATAGAACATATATTAATAGTTGGAATCTTTCATTTTGATGGAGATTGTTTTTGAGGCACTGGCACCAAAAGCTAGATTACTATTTAGTCTGTTTTGACAAGATTTAAAAACGCAGATATTTGTTTAACTTTATTTGAATCTTGTTGCTTTTTATTGAATATGACAAAATGAGTATAAGGTATATACGGGTTCTCATTGTCTAGTCAGTTGTGAGAAATATAGTAAATATTAGGCTCTCCAAATTCTAAAAGTCATCTGTTCAATGTCTTCTCGAAAATGAAGATGCATGAAATCAGGACACTTGTTTTCAGGCCAAAGTATGTATACCATACAAGAACACTCATTATGAATACCATATCATCGCTAGCCAAGTTTCCGATACGATATCTAAACCTTGGCGGCTCAAACCGATATTCCAGTGCTTTATCCTGGCGATGTCTATTGGATTTGAGTTGCCTCACTTAGTATATAAAGTTTACCATTCTATTTTGGTCGAAAATTATGGAGGCAATTGACTTAAAAAGGATATATTGGGTCTGGGTTTAAATCCCACTATTGATCTAGTTTGGGTCATCTACCGGAGTATATCCTTTGACAAATCGCATTATTCCAATTCCCTTGGCACTAAAAAACCTATTTATCTTGCTTTGCCTTAGATCACCAAACCAAACCATATCAAACCCGTGGTCTTCTCTATGCACAAGCCCCACTACCCCAGGAAAAAATTCGGCGGACGTCTATGAAATGTTAATCCAATTAAACAGCTCTCTTGTATATTAAATTGTTATTCTTAGGAAAACAACTCTTCTGAAAACTCAAATAAAAAGATGTAATTATGCCACAATGTTGATATAGACAGAAAAAGAACGCGTGTTAAGCAGATCTGACTTTTGTCTCCTTTTCAAGTTATTACGACCCAAATGTGGTCAGTAAGCTGTTACTGCATCCTACTGTAGTCTTAATAGAATCTAAAGATAAAAAGAGAGAAATGAAGATTACTCAAATCTCGTTCTAGCAGACGGAATAAGACAATTACTAGCGACCTTTCCGATATATTTCGTTTTGTTTGTTTGTTTATTGTTGGGTTTTTTATTTTTTGTTTTTTTGTTTTGTTTTGTTTTGTTTTGATTGTTTACAAGTTTGGGAATATACATGTAATCAACTAATGTAAATTTATTACAGGTACATTTACTCCCATCTGCAAGCATTTATTCCCCTTTGGTACACTATATACGCGGAAGAATACGATTCAATTTAAAAAGAGTGCTTCGTTTGTTTTATTGATGTGAATTTTTATTCTCATTTTATAGATCTTTAAATATAGTGATTTTAATTTTTTTTATCTTTACAAATAATTTAATGTCAACCACCGTTGTTATGTGCTCTGTGTTTGTCCTTTGCCTGTCATTTAAAAACTCAGTGTAAGACGTACCGGTAAACGATATGACCTCACAAAATAATGTTTGAATGAATCCAGTTACAGAAACTGTTACTTAAGGATTGGCAATTTATTTTATTTTACGTTCGTTGAAGTGTGAACAGAAAAATTTCTGTGTAAAACTGCGATTCCGTTTTCTACAGTTCTTACTTTATTGAACGTAAACAAAATAAACTGGCTAATACTTATAATTTTCTTTTAAATCTAATAAAGACAAAATAAGGAAACAAATATATCAAATAGTGTGTTTAAAAAAGCCCTTCTATTCCAGTCTAACCTTGCTGAATATTTGCAAAATAGCCATCAATATGCATAATTTGTATAGTTAATAAAAATACGGCAGACACCTGCTTGCAACGATGGCTTAAAGTTACCTTGGGCCATGAAATCATTTGTAAGTTAAATACATGGTAAACAAATACACATATTAAAAAACTGCAAAAAAATTGTATTTTATTAATTGTTTTTAGCCCTATTAACTAAATCTGAAATTTTTAAGTTAGCCTAATTGATCAAGCTAGTATGCAACAGTCACTATTAAAATATATTTTATTCATTAATTTATGAAATATGGTCTAAGTTTACTTGAAGTGACAAATATGTCTCCTTGACAGGATATTTTGTATCTTAAGAAGACTGAAACACAGTAACGCCCTTGTTTATCCATCTAATGCATGTTTATCCATCTAATGCATAAAACACTTAAAATTAAATCAGTTTGAATTGATAAATAGAGGATATCTACGTTTTTTGAATTATATATATATATATATATATATATATATATATATATATATATATATATATATATATATATATGTGTGTGTGTATATGTATGTATGTATGTATGTATGTATGTATGTATGTATGTATGTATGTATGTATGTATGTATGTATGTATGTATGTATGTATGTATGTATGTATGTATGTATGTATGTATGTATGTATTGTATTGTATTGTATTGTATTGTATTGTATTGTATTGTATTGTATTGTATTGTATTGTATTGTATTGTATTGTATTGTATTGTATTGTATTGTATTGTCCGGAGGAGTAAAGCCTCAAGTTAGAATATAAAATGTTTCCACTTTACAAATGAAATGTGTCGTAATATCTACTCAGAAAAGGCGAAGATTTTCTTTATGTTATATATTCTTAAAGAGAAAACCTTTAATTTGCTTTATTTATTTCTCCTTTCATTTTCAGTAAAATTAATTAATGCATTTTACAAATTAAGATAATGCTTAAAGCTACGTGTAATGTAAAATTAATTAATGTTTTCATGAGAAAGTAAAGAGACTTTTATTAACGTGAACAAACTGCTAGCGCTGATTGGTGTAAATAAGAATTTTTCTCACAAATGTGTCTTATTGCCATTGTGTGTATCATGTATACAGTAATGAATGAATGAGTAACACAGAATATCGAATAGCAACAGGTCATGCATGTTCAGGCACGTGGAAATGAAATTATAAGAATGTAATTCCTGAAACATGACTTTGTTGTCACTGTGATTACTTTTTATTCCTAGGTGTTCTCGCCTTTTCATTCATAACACCTGTATCTTAGAAGGTCAACAGTCTTTACGCACTTTATGATCTATTCATTCTAAGAGAGAAAAGGTAAAGAAGAAACAATAAAATATGCCAAGATATGGAAATAAGGATCCGAAGAACAGAATTAAATACAGATATACTTCCTAAGTGAAAAATGGTTGTTCCTTATGTGATAAAATTGCTGTAGATATGGTGCTGATATCATTTTTCCCAGTGATGTTATTCGGTATCGTATTATGAATCATTATGAATCATAATGAATCATTTTTATGAATCATAATAGAAGCTGATAGTTAATCTCTTTGACCCTAAATCGTGGGTGGGTGTTACTTTTGATTACACCCAATGAAGAATCTTTTATTTTTGATTAAAAAATGGATGTTATGCACGCGACACTCGACAAATGACAAATGATGCAAACAAATACAATTTCGACTATCGTAATTTTCATCGATTGTCTCCATGGAAGTGTGTGTGTGTATATATATAACCTCATGAGTGTGAACAGGAGATGAGAAACTACAAAGTTGAACACGCAAAGAATTGCATGACTTAAAATACAGTTTGAAACATTTAGTATAAAACTTACCACTTTAATTCATGCACTTGGTCTTCTTTGCTATAACAGGGCATATTCATGTTAAATTCCTTTTCAGAGATGGATATTTCAAGTAAGGCCAATCTGTGTATCATATAATCCGAAAAACATTTATCAAACACACCAAAATAAATAAATAGATGGGGTTTAAAGTTATTTTTTTTAAAAAAAAAAAAAAGAAAACTAAGATACAACGATTTTAGTTGTAAATAACCAAAATAACCCAAGAGGAAAACCCTGGATATTCTTTTTAATTAGAATGTACAAAATTGATATTTCGCCTTTTTTCCAACGCCCAACACTGTCATGGTTTTACAACAAAAAAATCATTTCACGGAATGTTATCTAAGTAAACGCTAAAACAAAAAAAAAAAAAAAAAAAAAAAAAAAAAACGCTCACCATATTCAGCTGAACCGTTTGGATTCCATATCCAAGACCACATTTTATGTATATCTATAGTGTGTGAAACATTTTCTGTACATGACTGTATCTGTATCAGGTGTAACTGTAGGTACATGTTTGTAGATTGCATATGATCTATAAATAGGTGTTTACAAGCTTTAATTTCGAGATAAATAATAATTATCCTATCCTAAGCAACTATTTATTCAAAATATTTCAATTGCACACAGGACTGTTTTTACTAAGTCAATTTTTAGTGGTTATTGTGAATTAATTGAGAAACGTTCTGGACATTACCGTTGTGATTTATCTAGATGGTTGTTTCTTCAAGACGTTAAAGGCTATTGATTCTTCTGAACGTTCAAAACTGTTGGCACTTCAGCAAAATTCAAGCATATTTGTACACCAGTACATAAGAGGACCTTGAATTCATTCGGAACATTATTCTTTCTGACTTGTGAAAGAACCTTTCGGGATTATTTTGGATTTAATTCATAATACTTTACGTTCCTCTTAAATTGTCATATTTTAATTTAGAGAATTAAATTATTTGTTAAGTTTTGCATAACTTATTGATTTTACTTCTTCTGTTAATTAGTTTATAACCATAGACTGTAACACACTGAGGTATGGGGATTTACCCAGAGTTTTTAATGCAAAAGATGTCTTGAGAACTGGTGTGTAATTTGGAATTGCTATTGTCGTTTTGCTGTTTGTTTTTTTTTTGTATTAAGTTTTAGTTCGCTTTTTGATGATACCAGCAATTTTGTAATTTAACTTAGGTCTCATGGAAGAAAACTGTTGGAGATAAATATCACTAAATTATTCAAAACAAACTGTTTTGCATTATTTTAGTTCCTTAACTTAAACTTTAATAAGTGTTGTTATGATAGCAGCATAAAATTTGCAATATAACAGGTCTAATATGGGGAAAAAACTACTGGAGAGAAATGTTACTAAATTATTACAAATTATTACAATTATTACAAACTGTGAGCAGCAGTGTATCACGAGGATATCGCGAGGTCATAAGGCATCAATCTGGGTGCTTTCTGACGACGATATTTAACGTACGTCAATTATCTCCTTCAGTAACGTCCGCTTTTGCGCACTAGTTATGTTGCCCTTACACTGACGTACGCGTTATAAGAAAGACTTGATTCACGCTCAGCGCGAGCTATTAAATTGGTTGCAATCCGCCTTTGCTGTCGGTTAATTACGTCCAAATAGGGATATACTTTTAGCAAAGGTAAAACACTGTACATGTATGAGCCACTGACAAGCGCAGGGATTGAAATGTATTATCATTATTATATGATGATTTGAACACTTCATTATCGGGACATTTTTTTTTTCTTTTCTTTTTCCGCCAAAAATGTCAAACCTTTCTTTGATTATGATATAGTACCTCTCGTGAAGTTTACTTGTTACCACGCAATCCATCATTATTCAAAGATCACGTTGGAGACAAATAAAACGTGTCGCCCATTTCATATTGTAATTTCAGCCAATAGGAGAAAAGGTACGCTTAACAGGAAGCAAATGCGCTGCAGTGTCCCAGCAACAACAATAACAATAATAACATTATCATCTTAGAGGGTTGGGGGTTGCTTTCGGTAACCGAGATAGGCCGTCTACTTCCATAATCGATAACTTTATTACTTTTAACTCGATCGTCACACACAAAGATTAATAATGAAACCATGGAATGACTCCAACAACAATTCCAACTGGTGTGCGGATAATAGTTAACCGCATTCGTGATTTCCCGCCACACCCAGGCCAACAATGGTTGCCGCGACGATTCCGAGAATAAAAATCTACACCACAAACATGCGCTTGTATAATGCGAATAGTGCGGTTATTTTTAAGTGATTTCATCTAGTACATGGGTCTCAAACCCAAACCATCTTGAGGGCCGCATGAGGGCGTTTCGATGGCAGAAGGTCCGCACTACCTTTATTATCTCTCGTAACACCTGGTGACTTCAATCATTTTGCTGGCCACTTGATACGGCTTGGAGGGCCGCATGCGGTCCGCGGGCTGTGTGTTTAAGACCCTTAGTCTAGCAGCTGTTCTTTATCTTCGATAATTTTTCCCACGTCGGGAACAGTGAGGATAGGTCCTACTTCTTTTATAAATAATGCTATCGCGTAGTATAATCGCTCGACCATCTTGCTTTCTATTAGTTCATACAACTGTCAAACAGTTATAAAAAAATCTCTGCTTGAGCAGTATGAAGTCGCCGGCGATTGTCTGTTCTGAGGGCACAGCCCCGGCCCTAAGGCAAAACGAACGAGGCAACTGCCTTGAGCCTTGCGTTTCTCCGCATTCCAATATTTTTGCTTGGGTCTCCGCGCTTATCGCATGCTGCCATAAGACCCGCATGCTGCTTTTGGCCGGACCTTTGAGAACGTAACACCAAGTTCATATACAAAAAACAACAGGTTCGCAATGTCTGAAACAACTGTTCATGTCTTCTCTCAAGAAACTGTTATACGGAGAAATGAATCCTTGTTAAATAACAGATGTTCTTTGGTGAGTCAACGATGGTGCATCATAATCAACGGGAAATGATATGGGGTGGATTTTTGGTGAACTCCACTTCATCATTGTAGAAATAATCTATGAGTGTTTTCATCCTTGGACTGAAGTTGACTAATGTGCGTTTTAACGTGCAAATGCTAAAACACGAAGTTATCATTGATACAGCAGGGCGATTCCATCTATTGATTTAAGTTTTACATCAGCAAGATTAAATTTCAGTGCATTTCAATAGTAGCATAGTAAAAAAAAGGCTATGGGAACTATTTTGTCGTTATGACAAGAGCATCGTGAGCAGTTTACGATGGAGCTGAGCCTTATAGTTTACTGTTGGATTTGACATCTAAACAAATATGTATGAGAGTATTTGTAGTTTTGTTGGAACAATGATGTTACATGAAGTAAACAGGTCACCAGAAACGTCAGTCACTGATTAAAGCAAAATATGTTCATAGTCAAATCAGTGAGAATATACAAATCCCGTTTTTTATGTTTAAATCCGGATAAAAAAGTAGTTGAGGAAATGTGATGGCATGGTATTGACCTGAGTTCTTAGCGCACGTAAAGCTGAACACTTTTTGGTAAACATTTTATGAAAAGATAAAGTCAGGCTGTAGAGAGCTATCACGGATCATGTGGTAAGAAACACCCGGGTCTCTCCTAGTTCTTGTTTAAACACAATTATTCTTTCATAAAATGAAAAACCGTTGTTCGGCCCAGGCTTCCTTACGGGCCCGAACCCCGAGAATATATCCCCGGTTGCTCCCACTCCTCTTGCCGGTCCTGGATAAAGTTCTATAACAGGATAAGAAATCTGATAATGCAGCATTCAAAAGTTGATTAAATGCGCTAGATCATGTATTTAGCACAGAATATTGATTTGTTACTATCCCATTTTAGCAAAGTAGTAGTTAAAAGCAATTGATGCAACTTTTACGTTTTCGTGGGGTTTTTTTATTGGCTAATTCACATATTGTCAAAGTGTTCTTTTCTGATATGTGGTTATTATACAATGTTGTTATTCGTTTTAGGCCTAATCAAAAAGTAACAGTATCTTATTATTCAAATCATTAAATAAGTGTAAGGATCCCAATGAAACTATTTTCAAAACAATATTGAGCAATAAAATTATTGAACAAACAAAATATACAAGTTCGATAGTTCCTCTTGATTGACAAGTGTTGAAAATTTCAACAAAAATCATAATCTAACATAAGACAGGCCCTTACTGGTAGGGGAGACAATTCTAAATTAGTATGGCACTCGAACAAGGGAAGTAACTGGCAAAATTTAACTACAATTATCTGGCAGAATATTAGGCAGTGTAGTAAGATTCTTATTGATATGGTTATGAGTTAATCATCATTTCATTTGCTTATTCAGTCACATATTTATACATGCAACATTAACAAGGAGGAGAAAAGCAATAAATCCCATGCAAATCATCTGTCTTAATGGTGCTCAAAAGCAAAATAGAGGACGGAATCATATTCATTTGCTCACTTTGTATGTCATATTTCCATCTGTATGTTGTTCGCTTGTGAGCTGATTTTGGTAATTTTTGCTGAAATCATAATTTTAAAATACCATTGCAAGTTGGCCTTTGATGTCATTTTCATGGATGAAAAGGAGTTTATATTATAAAAAATAGATATTGTCTCACATGAATTATATATTCAGAAATATTTAATTTTTAAAATGAAATGTTTGAAAGCTAACAATTAAAATTTTTAGAACTATGTTAATTTTAATTTAAACATTTTGAATTCCTGACATTGCAATTATCAGATCTGTCTTCGATAGCAAGATCTGCCTGATTTGTAAGAATTCGTTGATGTTGAATGTTTTATTTCAGAGAATTCTTTTCTGTCCTTTTATTAAATACTGGGTGTATTCTCCAGGAGGCCATTTTATAAAATTTAAAAAAAAAATATTATCACTACTTCAATCTGATGCAACAAATTTAAATCAAATAAGCAGATGATAGTTACATGATACAAAACAAACCAAAAAACTTATAAAAAAAACGAATGCCAGCAACCGCGAAATTGTCGAAGATTTATTTCTAATCCCGCATAAACAAACTTAGATAGAATGCCGTCTGGTGCCAAATTTATTCTCTGCTTTCTATATTAAGCTAAAAACATTTTTGACCGCTATCTTACTGCACCCAATCGTATGTCAACTCTTTATCCGTGACCTTCTAACTTCCTGCGACGCTGGGTCTTTATCTCGATTATATATATATATATATATATATATATATATATATATATATATATATATATATATATATATATATATATATATATATATATATATATGTATGTATGTATGTATGTATGTATGTATGTATGTATGTATGTATGTATGTATGTATGTATGTATGTATGTATGTATGTATGTATGTATGTATGTATGTATGTATGTATGTATGTATGTATGTATGTATGTATGTATGTATGTATGTATGTATGTATGTATGTATGTATGTATGTATGTATGTATGTATGTATGTATGTGTATGTGTGTGTGTGTGTGCACTATACATTGTTTCATTGTGGTTTGCAAAGTATGCATTCGTGTTTGTGTTGCTAACTGTAGATGTGAGGCAGGGGATTAACTCTTGTGTGACGTGGATAAAAGCAAAAGAGGCAATTTTTATCACCGTTAATTAATGCAAGTAAGAGAGGTAACTCACTCCTGTTACCTTATAATAAAGTGCAAGTAGGGGAGGTAACTAATATGAGTTTGTCTGTCTGGGTTATCGAAACTCTTTATACAAGTTATCTTCTGCCACTATCTGCTCTGATTTTTTTTTGTAAAATAATTATATTAACTATCGTCATCTGCCACAATACGCCATAATTGTTTTTTAAAGGGATTGTATAACATCGTTATCTGCAGGCCGAGCCATCGGTTTTGTGTAAGCAACTCTAAATGATAGCATTGTAAAGCGACTATTGAGGTCTCTGCGTGCATTATTACAACAGCATATCAAATCTTTTTCCAACAAAAGAATGTGCATACAAAATTCGTTTATTGATGTGGGCTTAAGTCAACGTCTGCATCTCATAATGCCCTCTCGAGTTATACGTTTAAACGCCCTGTGCTCCTCTAAGAAGGTCTCACTGGACAGGTTTATTTTGGCAAATTTTCATCCGACGATGACCTATTACAGAAATATGATAATATTACATTAAAGATACAAATAAAAACTAATTAATGATTTCTGTTGAAAAGATACCTGTAAGATTCTGACTTAGGTATTAAGGTTAATTCCTTACACAACCTGTGGCTTTTATACTGATCCAATACTACCGTCAACCTATCTTTTTAAAATTTCAGTTTTGACAGGAGAATCAAATATGCTTAATTTCTTCATAATACATATTACAAATGTGTATATACACACTTTGTAACTACATTCAGTATACACTTTTTGAAAACATATTTGTGAAGGAAATATTCAGTATTATTATTTGTTTGTATCTGACCCTGGCTGGTCCGAGGGTAGGAATCGAACCTATACCCTTTCAGTTGCAAGTCCGGCAGGCTGACCACTGTGGCTCTCCAGTTGAACGTTGAGAATAAATTATACTGACCTACTATTTTGGCTTGCAGTTTCAGGTCTACTTTTGCAAATAGCTCTTAAGCAATTACATTGAACACAATATCATGAGGTCAATGTGGATAATTATGTCACTCAACTGACTTCCATAACTTATTAGTTAACCATTTGACCATATATATTCATATGTAGATTTGCAAGAAACACAATCTGTGTCAAATATTTTCCAAACTTTGTATATTGTTTATTTAATCTGACTTGCATTAGTCTAATGAAAATAAATTTTTAATGCTAAAATCATAATTTATACTTAGTCTCTAGCTCAAACACATCCAAGATTTTGAAGATGGAAGCTCAAATTCTAAGTGTCATCAAAATCAGTAAATTTGATATTTTCTGACTTGAATATTCAAATGACTATTCATTATTTGAAATTTTCAAGGACTTCATTGATATTCTATATTCATGTTTTTACATTGAATTAAAAGCATTTGGATTTAGAACTGATTCTTCAATAGGTTTAGCATCGCAGCACATAAACACAGTAAAACCATCTTTCGGAATACCTTTGGACAGTTTCCAGAAATTGATAGTACAATTTAAAATATTCTAATTCATATACTGTGGGTTATTTTTAATTATTTCACTTTGTTTGCTATTATATAAATTTAAATAAATGTGTATTTTCGAAACTTGAATGCTTGTTGGGTCACCATGTCTTCTAATTAAAGTTTAATCCCCTAGGCCTAGATGTAAAGTAATGAAGAATTATTATTTTCATATTTGTAAATAAAAACTGATAAAGTCACAATGTTAAATTGTGAATACTGATGCAGCTTTAAGACAGCACAACAACTAATTAAAATTTCCTTATCTGTGATATAGTATAAATAGTTATTTCATACAGAAAAATTAAGTATACATTTATGATTTTAAATTGCATTTTAACTCATATCGAAGATGAGTGATTGAAATTGCCATGATAGTAGCAATATAGTCCGTGTTCAAACTGCGATACAAAAGTAAGACGGTAAAAAAAATCTACACCAGTCCTATCCCCATCTTCCCAAGCCAAGGTATCAGTATGATAATGTACACCTTGGCATATCGATCAGATATTTATGTGCTTCGGGTCTATGAATTTCACTGGATGAGGCAGCAAGCCACATCATCCAATCCAAATCATTTTGTTCATACAATTTGAAAGTTCTGATAAAATATCAATAGTTCACTGCCAGTCTGTGTTTGTACAAATACTTTCACTCAAATACACCTGTAATGGCTTCCCTCTGTTACGTAGTAATACTTTCGGTGTTAAACTTACAAAAACATCATTTTTAAGTCAATTGCCTCCACCATTTTCGGCCGATGTACAATGCTCCGCTGTTAATGGTTATTTGGCATTACCTGCTAAGGGAATCAAGTCATGAAATCTAATAGATATCGCTAGGACAAAGCACTAAAATATCAGTTCGATCCGCCAAGGTGTAGAAAGGATTATTATATCAGAACCTTGGCTAGCTAAGATGTCTTATCTCAAACATTACACCGGAAAGAAACGGTAACCAGTACTAAAGTTAACTTTGATGTACGTTTTATATTCCATTCATACATAATTACAATAACATCTCTTTTCTTTCAACTGGAAAACAGACAACACAATCTAACATGTATCAGAATCAAGCAGTGCTTAATGTCATGGTCGCAGGACACTGCAGTCACTACATTCTCTAAACATGTTGGAGTAAATGGTCATCTCGATTATTATGACAGAATACTGTTGTGATGATGGAAATCAGATTTTTCCAGCTAAAGTTACATACAATCAGGTCATGTGATGAAAGGCAGCAGTAACACGATGAAAGAAACTGATATTCCCAATCACCTTTAAGCACTGGAAAACGTGATCATACACACATAAGAATATGAGAAAACAACTCTCCTCTTTGCACAGGTGAGCTAAATGTGATGATGATGTTTATATGAGTATACGTGTGTGTGCGTGTGTGTAATTTGGACTTTTAACGTAGCTTTAACAATGTTTCAGTCATATCTCTCTAATATCTACAGTGTGGTAATTTAAGTTGATGTCATGTGCTGAGGCATCATTCCCCACCCAGTCACATTATCCAGTACTCACACTAACCTCCTAATGTTGCGCGCCAAGCAAGGCAGCTGCTAGTACCATTATTATGACTTTGGTATGTCTCAACCTTGGTTCGAATTCGCGACTTCCTGCATCTGAGGCCGACGCTCTAACGACTTAGGAAACCAAAGCGGTCACGAGTATACCTATTCCATGGTTTAAAATGTTTTCAAGCATCCCACCCCCTTTTAAAGCTGATGGTCCCTCTAACATATATTCACGTGACTGCAGACACCGTCAAACAAATAGAAACAAATGTGAGATAAAGATAAAACATTTATTCTTTAAGCTCTAAATGAAGGTGATAAAAATGACAGGTGACAAAATGACTCAGGTACACACAGACACGTTTTCACCTATATCTAAAACAGAACAGACAAAACTATCGACAATCTCTAATTTCAATGCACACAGATGCCTGATGACCTGACTTCTTAATTTCCAAAACCTTTTCATGCATATTTAATAAATTTTACCATTTCTAAATAAACTATGATCATAAATTTTGTAAATCTTCAAAAATTACGACTCATGAACAATAGCTTTTTAATGCATTGATTATAATTTTCAATTATATTTGCTAATTAACTCACAACCAGTCAGAAAGATGCAACCAAATGTAATGTCAAGTAAGCTCCTCTGACATAATTCTTCCTTGTTATCTTTTGTATGTTTTGAAAGAAAGCCCTTATTAATTTAAATTCAATTAATTAAAATTTACTGATACCTAAATAAAACTGATTCTTCTTCTAATCACTAAAATGATTTCTTAATTATTTTTTTTGAAACTGTTCAAATTTCAGATTTACCTTTCTTCCAAACAAAGATGACAATAGCAAAATCTGTTAGATTTTGTATTTTAGTTTAACCTGCATTCAAAGCATACAAGCTAATTACAGAAAGGAAGAATCAAGACAAATGAAGCCAGTCTATAACAAACAATCACATATTCAAAGAAATATACAAACTATGTATTCCACACTTTTGGGAAATAATCTTTTGATTTAAATATAATATGCAAATCAGTGTATATGCTTTATAGGTACATTTTAAAAAATGATGGCCTTATTGTAAACTGATGTTTTGTATTGTTCTGTAATAAATGGAACAAAAATAAACTTTTGGAAAGAATACAAAAAACTGGGCATTCAATGTGTTTCTACCTTTCATTCAAAGTTACACAAACTGTATACTTGAAATTTCACAAATAATTATAATATATATATATATATATATATATATATATATATATATATATATATATATATATATATATATATATATAACCACACCTAAATATATCTAGTACATGCAAGAGTGAAAAAAAAATATTACACAAATAGAAATTTTAAAAAGTGTGTGATTAAAAGTGAGTAATTCAGAAGGTGACTACCATTAGGTTCTACAAAATAATGGATTTGATTATATTTAACTAAAATTATCAATAGCAATAAAATTGAAAAGTGTGAAATATGTCAATCCATGTTTTCAGGTACCATTCATACTTTTAAAAAAAGAGCATGAAAAGATTGTCCAGAAATTCAAGATAAGATCATTTCTTCAGTTTAACTGCAGTGTAATGAAACCATCTCTAATTTGAGCAACACAATCTTCAAATTAGCTGCTGTGTTGGCTCTATTGTTTTAATTGTAATATCTGCACTATTTTCATTTAGGAGAAATTAGACACCATTTCCATATTGGGTGCCATTATATTCATTTTGAACCAACTAAACACCAAGTCTTCTGGCAAAAATATGCCAATAAAACATTATATTAAGGACATTTCTAAACAAGAATTTTCAGATGGCTGACATAATGACATTACTGAATGCCAGATCAGCATATTTATCATGTAGGGCTAAGTAGTCTTGTAACCCATGTCAACACAGCTTTATTCTTTAGAAGCTGTGGCAATCAGATATATATATGCCAGCCATGGTGGTCATACTGAATGCTAGGTTGGCACCATTTTCATTTACTGATGAAAATACGCCACAAGAAGTCATTTTGATAAAAACCCAATGGTAATATAATTATATTTCCAAGTGGGGCAGAAAAGAACAATATTTTCAAGATGGCCACTGTAGCAGCCATATTGAATATGTGTGAAACACATTTTCATTTTGGATGTAAGAGACCATAATGTGCACATAAATGTTTTGTGGCAATTTATCTATGACTGGTAGAGTTAAAACTCTATTCCAAAGAAAGGTATCCAAATAGCAAGATATGCTGTCCTCTACAGCTTACCTGTGTGCATTATCTTAAATAAACATGACATCAACACCCATTAATGAACAGGAGTTAATTTCTGGACTTCATAAAATTTTCAATGTACATTTAATACATTTACTTTTCTGTAGCACACTGTTATACATTTCAAAATTATTTCAATATATCATTCATGAACAATAACAAATATGTTTTCCATACATAAATCGTATTTAGCATTATCTGTTTCATTCATACTGTACCATGTGACTAGTACTTCATATAGTTTTGGCTAACAGCAACAGTTGGATAGAAAAGTCATCTGTGTAATATAATTACAAATTTGTATCAAATCTTTGTTAGAAACATATAGATTGTAACACTTCATCATGTGATGCAGAAAACTAAAGTTACAATTTCATAAGAAAGGTAACTAATCAATGTATTCATGATTTCTTCTTGTGAGCTTTGACAATATTTGTAAACAATTTCATAAAAAATATAGTTGTGCCATTTATTTCTTAAAATTCATTATTATTTTTATAATTATCTGTAATGATAAATTAAAACTTGATATTTTACAGAATTCATTAAGTCCTGAAGTTTGACATTGAATTGTCTTCACTTACTTGCTGAATTTATTTCTGATTGACAAATTACTTCATAACTTTAATCAGATTATAGCCAGATATTCTACATCATGAAATTAAACAATAGACACATTCAGTTCTTTTGATTAAAAGGGACTGTTACATATTTTTATTTACTTTTGACACTGAAAACTAGATACTGGTGTGAACATGGTTGCCAAGAGCAAAGTCTGAAGGATTTAAATCAATAAATCAACACATACCTCCATTAAACTATACTAAAACCTACTAACACTTAACTGTAGCTGGACACTAATAAGCTTGTTTTATTACCTGCAAACAGTATTGTTTGAATAGTGATTGGATTGGTTTGATAAGGCACAAGTAAATTATTTAGTGTCCTGGCAACTGGATTCCAATGACACCATGGTAACAGGGCCTAGATTATCTGATGGTAGGATTCAGTCCTAGACCATTTCAGGCATGCTGACCATTGAACCACTGCCTCCATTGGTCACCACTCTGTACATATGGGCAGGCATGTTGGGCATATTTGATATCACTAGGGACGATAATTACTAGAAATGTCCAAAACATAATCAGACTGCATACTCAAGTAAACTCTCAACCCAAATTTTCTCAATGTTGCAGATTGCCCATGTTATTTCTTTTTCTGAGTACCCCTCAATGCTGCAGATTGCCCATGGTTGTTTCTTTTTCTGAGTACCCCTCAATGTTGTAAGATGGCTCATGTTCATTTCTTTTTCTGAGTATTCCTCAATGCTGCAGATTGCCCATGTTCATTTCTTTTTCTGAGTACCCCTCAATGCTGCAGATTGCCCATGTACATTTTTTTCTGAGTAACCCTCAATGCTGCAGATTGCCCATGTTCATTTTTTTCTGAGTAACCCTCAATGCTGCAGATTGCCCATGTACATTTTTTTCTGAGTAACCCTCAATGCTGCAGATTGCCCATGTACATTTTTTTCTGAGTACCCCTCAATGCTGCAGATTGCCCATGTACATTTTTTTCTGAGTACCCCTCAATCTAAATTCATGCATCAAGATTTATATTCACCCTCAGCTGAGACAAATGTACTGGTAGGGGTTTTCTTTGTCAGAACCAGGTACTTTTTTTTTCATTTCCACAATACTAACATTTCTGCAATAACTGCACTTTACAGGTGCATAATTAAATAGGAACTTTACAAGACATGTATAAAACGCTTTTCCTTTGATTTTATGTCAAATTTCTCTAAAAATGTGTAAACAGTCCTTTCAAGAACCCAGAATGACAACTTCCATTGCACTAAATGTCACTCAACTCCAGTTTATAACAACTATCCTTAACAAACATTAAATATATATATATATATATATATATATATATATATATATATATATATATATATATATATATATATATGTCTGTCAACCAATGTTTAAATGTATAGACTGAAATGTTATAAATATCTTTCTCTCCAACTCTTGCAGCATTTGCCTTATTTCTGTACACAATTCAACTTTTAGTTATCCAGTGCCATAGTGGTTTGTTCCCCACTTAAAATAAAACATTTAAATTCCAGTTAACTTGAATCAGATATAGAAACTAAAGCTCTGAAAAGTGACCTGATAGTTTCTACAGTATCTCAGTATAGACCATGTGATGATTCAGTTAAAGTTATGGATTAAGATATATTTCTGGTAAAGTTACAGACTAAGGCATTGTACAGGTAACTATATCCTAGTTCTATGTAATATACCAGTTTACATAGCAATTTCCTTCAAAGACAATTGATATCAAGTGTATTACCTTGTATATGCTGTTAGATTGCCCACTATCTGATGTCAATATATAATTACACTGAAGTTAATATGTAACATGTTACCATGTTTTAGTTAATATGTAATCATGTGTAGCTAATATGTAATCATGTAGTTATATGTAATTTTGTATTTAATAAGTAAACATGTTGTACTTAATATGTAATCATGTTGTAGTTAAAATGTAATCATGTTGTAGTTATATGTAATGATTTAATATGTAATCATGTTGTAGTTAATATGTAATGATGTAGTTATATGTAATCATGTTGTAGTTATATGTAATTATGTTGTAGTTATATGTAAAGATTGTATTTAATATGTAATCATGTTATAGTTATATGTAATCATGTTGTAGTTAATATGTAATTATGTTGTAGTTATATGTAATGATGTTGTAGTTAATATGTAATCATGTTGTGGTTAATATGCAATGATGTAGCAGTTAATACTTAATGATGTAGTTAATATGTAATGATGTTGTAGTTAATATGTAATGATGTAGTTATATGTAAACATGTAGTTAATATGTAATGATGTAGTTATATGTAATCATGTTATGGTTAATATGTAATGATGTAGTTAATATATAATCATGTTGTAGTTTATATATAATGATGATGTAGTTAATAATATGAAATCATTTTGAAGTTAATATGTAATCATGTTGTAGTTAATATGTAATCATGTATTTAATATATGATGTTGCAGTTAATATGTAATGATGTAGTTTTATGTAATCAGGTTGTAGATAATGATATGTAATTATGTTTTAGTTAATATGTAATTAAGTTGTAGTTAATATGTAATGGTGTAGTTATATGTAATCATGTTGTAGTAAATATGTACTGATGTTGTAGTTAATATGTAATGATGTTGTAGTTAATATGTATTGATGTTGTAGTTAATATGTGATGTAGTTAAAATGCAATGATGTTGTAGTTAATATGTAATGATGTTTTAGGTAATATGTAATCATGTTGTAGTTAATATGTAATGTTGTAGTTAACATGTAATGATGTAGGTAATATGCAATGATGTTGTAGGTAATATGTAATGATGTAGTTAACATGTAATCATGTAGCTAATATGTAATGATGCTGTAGTTAATATGTAATGATGTTGTAGTTAATATGTAATGATGTTGTAGTTAATAAGTAATGATGTTGTAGTTAATATGCAATCATGTTGTAGTTAATATGTAATGATGTTGTAGGTAATATGTAATCATGTAGGTAATATGTAATGTTGTAGTTAACATGTAATGATGTTGTAGGTAATATGCAACGATGTTGTAGGTAATATGCAATGATGTTGTAGGTAATATGTAATCACGTTGTAGTTAATATGTAATGCTGTAGTTAACATGTAATGATGTTGTAGGTAATATGCAATGATGTTGTAGTTAATATGTAATGATGTTGTAGTTAATATGTAATGATGTAGGTAATATGTAATCATGTAGTTAATATGCAATGATGTTGTAGTTAATATGTAATGATGTAGGTAATATGTAATGATGTTGTAGGTAATATGTAATGATGTTGTAGGTAATATGTAATCATGTTGTAGTTAATATGTAATGTTGTAGTTAACATGTAATGATGTAGGTAATATGCAATGATGTTTTAGTTAATATGTAATGATGTAGGTAATATGTAATCATGTTGTAGTTAATATGTAATGTAGTTAACATGTAATGATGTACGTAATATGCAATGATGTTGTAGTTAATATGTAATGTTGTAGGTAATATGTAATCATGTTGTAGTTAATATGTAATGTAGATAATATGTAATCATGTTGTTAATATGCAATGATGTTGTAGTTAATATGTAATGATGTTGTAGTTAATATGTTAATTATGTTGTTGACATAATACACACAATGTATACCTACTCATAAGCCGAGTCCAAATGCAAACTGTACAGACCCTGATCATCATCACATAAATGCTGACAGATCTGAGTCTATGCATTTTATAATATGGCACCTGTAGAACAGACCCTGATCTCCCAGCAAATTATGCAACAACAGATTATGTTCAGTGCTGTTTGCAGTTGGACTTAACTAATATGTGAGTGTATTGGGTAAAAAAAAAGCATTTTTTAAAATTTAAATAAAAGCTCAAAATGGCAGGTAAAAAGAGGCAAAACTCCTGTTCATGTATGTTTGAATAACATTTCATTTAGGAAAGAAAATACAATAGATGCAAAAAAAAATCCTGGTTGTGAATAAGGTGATAGCATGCATGGAATGTTCAACAATTTTCCAGTTTGCACAGCTAAATACAGAATAATAAGTGGTTGAAAGACATATATATATATATATATATATATATATATATATATATATATATATATATATATATATATATATATATATATAATATTTCTGCTAATTACCAAGTCAGAAGATGCAACTATAATACACTGCATTACAATATGCATATATCAGCATATTGTGTCTTTGACAAAATTTCATGAAGGAGGACATAAACCTTGAAACACGATGTTTACATAAACATTCAACAGTGACATCCACAGACATAAAATAAAGGGGCAATTACCATTGACTTCAATGTTTCTCTCTTTTTTTTAAGTGGCTTTTTGTCCAGAAAACTGGCACAAAACTGATTGTATTTTTTTTTAAATTTGCATGATAATATTATAATAATCTTCAAGAGGTGACGATGGAAACTGCAAAATGATGTCAACTTCTTTATTAACATGGCCTTATTTAAACCAGATTGGCTCACTAACAATCAGAGCATTGTTGAAACATCTTTGCTTATTTACTAGGCTAAATGTTGTAAAATGGAGCTCCAATCAATTTAACAAAATCATATTCCAAAAATCGATGCTAACTCACTCACAATACCTCAGTTTTGAAAACTGAGTTTCATATATTTACCAAAGAACTGAGAAAATGGAAGTTTCACCCATTTATTGCACTAGAATTAGAATAATGGAGTTTCATTCATTTAAAACTCTAGAAATTGGTTAAATGGAGTTCCACCACTTACCACACGAAAGGCAGTAAAACAAATTTTCCACTAATTTACCAGACTTAAGTGTATTACAGTACCAACTTATGTATAATGTACAGCAGACTGAATGGCAAAGATCACCAGCTGATCAAGCTTTTTTCTTTAAATTATATGTAAAACAACACAATACAGACCACGATCTCATGACATTTTAGGTGAGAGCAGATCTCAGTCCAAACTGATTGTAAATGGTTAAATTTGAAACACTGGCAAATGCTGTGAATTACAATTACAGTGGAATAGTTGTTTATCTATTTGGCTTCTTTCAACTAAATAGAGCTCTGATTATTTTAAACACTGCATATTGATAATTCTAATTATTCCAATTTTATCATTATAAAAATTTCAATTTGTTCTATTAATAAATGTCCCTATACATTAGAACTAATCATGCAGCTTTCTGGACAAAAACCCCGACATTAAACATCCTATTGTTAGTAAAAATAATCTTATTACAACATTATAGCACAAAACAACATGTCTGTCCAATAACACAACAGTATCATCATCCACACATGATTAAGGATGCAGTCAAACCAGAACAATACAAATATAGCAATATATATGATATATAATATCTGGTTTTTTATGCTGTCATATATAAATGTTAAAAGAGAAGTTACTAAAAGATCATAAACAGCATTAAAAATGAATGTCCCACATGGACTGATTTTTTTCCAGTTTATATATGTCACTAGGAATAATAATGATGTTAACAGCCCTCCATGGCAGGTGAGGGAAAAAAGAGGGATCGGGGTGAAAGCAATGAAATGCCAGTATACATATCAAGCAAAGCAATTATCAGAAATGTCTACAATACATCAACAGATATAACATCATTGTTGGTTTTACTAATCAGTACCGACCAAATGCACAGACCCTGCCTTACTGGGGAATAATGTACAAGCAGATTTGGCTCTATGCAGTTTGCAGATGGAACAGACATATATGTGAGTATATATGGTAATAATATTGTCATTGGTCTACCTTATGCATTCTTGAAAAAGTAAATTTTCATGTTTGGTGGTGATTTATTGTAACTGACAATATTTTGAGTCATTGTACATCTGCAGATGTCTGGCAGGCTCACTTGTTAAGCCTCATTGTTTGCAGATATTTTTTCGCAAAATTAAATCTAAACTAGATTTGTTTTAAAACACATTATGAACTAAGAGCAATAAAAAATTAAAGTTCATAAAGTTCAAAATATTTATTTTCAAAAAAAGTTGCTCTAATGGCATGAAAATCACAGGCCATCTACTTATTCATAGAGCATGCCTATAAAATTTAATCTACCTACTATTTATACTTTAATATAACCTAGATCCAAGTGCATAGATACAGATCTGCTGCTGTTTCCTATACCAGCAGGTTGGGGTCAATAAAGTTTGCAAGGACTATCCTGTAGAGCAAACACAGACCCCAAGCTGCTGTCAGATAAAGCACCAGCCAATGAGGGTCTATATTGCTTAGAGTTGCGCCTACTCATAGCTGAGTATATACAGAATGTCAAATGGTTTTTGGACATTCACAGCTCACAAAAAGCTAAAGTTACAAAAGTTCAAAATAATTTTTTAAACATAAAAATTGCTTTAATAGCATGAAAAATCAAGCTTTAAACAGGTTAACTAAAGTTATGAACGTTCTGATGATTATGCAATTGTACAGTGCACCAAAAAGAAGATCTGGCATTGAGAACATGGATGTGCGTATCTCGACGAACAAATGTATCTGACTGTGTGGCAAATTTAAATGTTAATGCACGCATGTTAGCTCTGAGGGGACTCTTGAAAAGAAATTATCAGAACCAATACGCAGAAAATAATACAGCCTTGAGAATGGGTTCAGCATATATTTATAACATTCTTTCAATCTTCATGCTGTCTAAACTACATGTTGCAATATCATAACGTTTGCACAGCCATGGTACAAAATTCATAAACATTACTTTTCCAGGTAAAACAAATATATGCATTTGATTACAGGTAAATGCTAATATTGTTCATTTCCAGGAATCATGTGCTAGTTTTGTTGTTACTTCACCAAAGGCAATTAGGCACACAATACCTTTTATATTTGATATAAGTCAGGACAAAATAGGTTAAACTTTTTATATCACCTACACTTCAGAACCTCGCAACAGAGCATTCAACAAGTCTGTAATTCCATAAATTAAATGAAGTATGGAAAGACCAGTCATTTTCTATTTAGTTTTTTTTTTCATGTCAAATTCAATAACATATGTAAACAGTACTTAAATCTTTGGTTACAGTCAAAGATGTAAACAAAATAACCTAAAAGGGATAACAAAACATGCCATTGTTACTCAAGCAATTTTTCTAAGCTGTAAAAGATTGTCTATTAAAGACATTAGCAATTATTATTTTTCAATTATTAAAATCTGAAAATATAGATTTACTAGGGTGCTATGACCATTCCGAAAATGGATAGATTTTTTTTGTACTCAAATAGATTCCCTTTCCTTTGTTCTTCATACATGACAGAGACAACCACTCCCCACTTATCTCCAACCAGATGGCAGTCAATCATTGTTCTCAAGCTTGACCGTAATCAGACCAGCAGTGCCAGGCTGTCTAACTAAAATTCAAGCTTGACCATAATCATACCAACAGTGCCTGGCTGTCTAACTAAAACTCAAGCTTGACCATAATCATACCAACAGTGCCAGGCTGTCTAACTAAAACTCAAGCTTGACCATAATCATACCAACAGTGCCAGGCTGTCTAACTAAAACTCAAGCTTGACCATAATCATACCAGTAGTGCCAGGCTGTCTAACTAAAATTCAAGCTTGACCATAATCATACCAGTAGTGCCAGGTTAACTAAAAGGAAGTTAGGTTTGTTTATGGTTAGACAGCTAGGTAGTTTCCACCATAAATTATGCACTACTTCAAATTGTTAAAATTTCACAGGTGTTCATAACATCTGTTTTGCAAAATTTCACTACCAGATGGTGAGGAAAAAGTCTGCTAGCAATGGTAATAAAGTGTATTGCCCACATAACATCAACATATGAAAGGCTATAGTGCATAGGCAATGGGATTTAAGTGTCTTACCTTGATGTACAGCAAGACATGAAAGGCTATAGAGTGCCTAGGCAACAGAAGTACCTTGACTAAATACACATCAGTATAGGACAATATGATTCTCTTCAATTCAAATCAAATGCTATTAATTTGGAAGCTTTATCTACAGAATTTCAAAATATTCGGTAAAATGTATTGAAATCTCAGAAATTCAAAATTAAGGACATGATTCTAATCTTTCAAACATCTAATTTCTAACTGTAAATTTTTAGGAACAAATAGCACATGTTAGAAATTAGCTATTTTGCTGTTATTTTGGGCTGAACACCATTTTTCTGCTCATGATAGGCTATACATATTGGCTAGTATAACTGGTGGAGTAAGAACCCAGTGAGAATTCCTGTAATAACCACCGACCCACAGGAAGCTACAGTGAGCTTATTTATTCTGTATAATATATATGCCTTCACATGCGTAAAAATGGCAACAAAACTAACTTGTAATAGTATTTCTAAATTATGATATAAGTTGAAATTACAATTATCAGAACACAAGCAAACAAGCAATGAAAACTGATGGACTGATGGCATACAAGGTGAACATTGCATAGATTTTACAAATGAACATGGTCCCTTCCTCTATTCCTAGTTTTTGAGCACTTATTGTGAAGGACAATTTTCATGGTTTTTGTTGTTTATCTCCCCATTGTTAATGTTGCATGTGTAGTTCCACGACTGAAGAAGCAAATGAAATGATAATCAAGACATAACCATACAGATAAACATCTTGCAAGACTGCCTAGTATTCGGCCAGTTAATTTTCGTCAGACTTTACCAGTTACTTCACGCAACTATTTTAAAATTGTCTCCCCTGAGACGGATAATTTTTGTGCAAGAAAATGTTTTGTTGAAATTTGCAACTCTTTAATAAAAACGATGAGTCTCAGCCTTCATATTCTTATACCTTTAATAATTTTTTAAAATTTTTTTTACTAAAATGAGTTTTATTGGGATACATGATAATTATTCCATGATTTGATTAATAGAAATTACTGCTGTTTGATAATTTTAACAAAATTAATGACAACATTGCATAATAACACAATACCAGAAGAGGACAGTTTGACAATATATGAATTAGTCTATATAAAATTCAACTACATAAAATGCTACAAGTTGCATCAACAACTTTAAACTACAACTATACTATAGAAAAATTGGGATAAGAAAACAAAAACTACATCCTGAGCTATATACTTGATCTTGTTTGTTTCATGCACCTTCGATTGCTGCACTATCATATTTCTTATGGTGTTATTTAACTTTCTCCTTTCTAGAAAAGTTACCCCCAAAACTGTCCAATTTTAAATGCAACCAAATGAAAAGTTCAATACTATGCAATCACATTTCATCTGCTACACACAAAAACTGGGCTGTATATTGGCAATGATCTGAATATTAACACATTTCTCATTAATTACTGGCTGACCATTCCTACAAACTGTGTCAATTAACATCACTTTTCCAACCAAAAGGTAAACACCTACCATGTGTAATTGTTTATATGTGTAGTCCAACTGTAACCAGCATGGACCCAGCTCAATCACTGTATAATGTGCCTGTAGATCTGTGCCTCTGCTGTTTGCTAGGTGTAGTCAATAACACAAACAACACAGACCCCAGCCTGCTGGAACACTATGCAAAAACAGATCAGTCAATTCTGTTCACAGTTGGACTAGACCTATATGTGAGTATATATGGTATCCCTTTCTCTTGCTTATGAAATTGTGACAAGACATCAGATAAGTGGCAGTCCCTTGTATAAGCACACTGTATGTTGGCATTTAGACATTTAACCATTAAATAAATGCTCAGCTAAAAACTTTTTCTATTAGAAATTAAATAGAAAAGTTTCAATTAAAAATACATTTGTGAAAATTTTCTTACTGTCTGGTTTGATCAATGCTGTTCACTCATCAAAAAAAAAAACATTTTGTATCATAAACTCTAAGAACAGGTTCATTGATCCAACTGCTAAAATGCACCCCTAATGAAAACAATGGGTCTAAACAATAAATTTAACTTATCCATACAATATGGGTTTTTGTACCTTACACATTAGAATGTATCCTGTTAACATCAGACTGATCCTTTATTTTAGATTACATCATGACAAGAATGATCCTTTGTAGGAGATAAAAATGTCTCAGCATATCAGTGTTCTCAAGACTTTTCTTATCTCCAGATAGTTTATCACAGCTTGAGACTCATCTCACACTCAAGAACAAATTAGGTCTTGACAAATTATTATAATGTTCAGTGTGGGATCTCAATATGAGACAAATAATCAAAATATGAAATAATTGATGTCACGTTAGCTGATTGATCTTCACATCTTATTGGTAAAGCTGTAATAAAATTTATATTTATAATATATTAGCAATGAATGCTAGGCTTAACACAAGATCCCAAAACTTAAGTTTCTATTATTTTAAAAATTTGAGATTATAATCTCACAATATGATTCTGGTAAATGAAAACAGAAACAAAGATGAAAAAATTATCTCTCTCAAAGAATCACAATGATCCACCCTTTTAGATTTTCCACTCCTGATTTTAATCAATACTGACATGGCTGAGATAAATGACATCACATAACATTTTTTCAGCCTAAAAATGTATAATTTTGAGATCACTGGTCTCACTGGGATGTAGTTCTAGATATAATGATATAAAGGGAATTCCCTGAGACATGAACTCAGCATTCATAATACCACTTTATTCATATTCATTTGATATACAACAAAATGTATTTCATTTTCTCTCATTCCTATATACGAGTGACAATGCTTGCCCATGAAACAAAGCTACATGGAATACACCCATTTCACATGTGACACTTACGATAATGCCATCGTACTTATAATATTATGAATAACTACAATGCTTCTTTCTGGCTTTACTACTGACGTGACTAATTTGCTCGCCCTTAAATAGTAATTTTAGTTTAGACCAAATTCTTTATTGTAAACTTTTCATTTTGTTTCTAATGTAAATTCTTTTAGAAAATACTCAGCATTTTAAAGGACATATCCATACTACATGTTATTTATTTCCTAATTAAAAAAATGACCAAAAATTTGTCTTATTCACTTGTATTGAAGAGAGAATTTATGAGATCAGGATCAGAATTTGTGGGCAGGAATATGGCCTTATGACCCTTGCTAAAATTTGATTATATAGTATATGCTGCCTAATTTCTATTGCTTGATCTTGACCAAATCCTATGCAGTTTCTTATGATTATATTCCATATTTGTTGAATTTCTTAGTAAAAAGTTCCTCATGTGTAACATGGGTCACTGCATTATAGAAAGGGATGAATTATGTGCGTCTTCCCTAGTTGTTTAGGACTCTCAGCATTTTTTTGGTACATTTCTATTATTGTATAAATATTATGAATTTATTTTCTTGATATTCAAATCCAAACACCAAGCATATATGTTTGTACAGATCTATGGCAGATTCAAACTATTCAGAAACTTGCGACTTTCCAGCCTCATGACACGTCTCTTAGTCTTATGGTACCATTTCTACTCACAAGTTGGATCCAACAGCATAGACCTGGATCTGTCACTGCATATTGCAGATCTGCAAGTGCTCAGCAGAACAAACAACACAGACTGATCTGCTGGTGCATTATACAATAGTTGTTGTTTGCAATTGAACCCAATTTATACGTGAGGATATATGGCACACAAAATATTCGAGAAAAAGCCATCCTAAAACTACAATAACAATGACATACTGTATTGTCAAAATACTTTACAAATGAGAATACAAAGATATCAATTCTAAGTTCATTCCGTTTAAAAAATATTGTAAATGTTTTAAAATATTTGGAGTTAAATGCAACTTTTCTTACACTTCACTTCAAAGAGGGACTTAGAAAGACATTTTCATCCTCATATGCTGACTCGTTTTATAGCAAAACACAATTCACTATCCTGTATTATAAAACATCAATACACATTTCTTTTTATCAATACACAAACAAACATAGGCACATCAAATGCTAAGCTACCAAGGTGATGATGATCAAAATGCATGTGCAAAAGAGGGTGAAGATATGGTGGCTGTAGTCCTGCCAGAGAGCTGTGTCACCACCATCATACATGTCCATTCTGTTTTGAACCTACGTAGTCACTGTAACTAATAGTAATTTTTTCACTACGATAGCGAGTCAGTCGTATACTTCGACGCACCTCATTGGTTATGTGACCCTTCAATCCGCCTTTTCGCAGCAAGGAATCTATAGTCTGAATTCTGTCCCATCCTGGAAATAAAAAAAAGATGATAGCTATTACAAATAACAATATTTTAGACTTAATCTGAGCAAATCTTTAATTTAAAATTAACAAAATTACAGATGGATTCAAAACGAGCTTTTTGTAATTGTTTAACCATACACACACACACACACACACACACACATATATATATATATATATATATATATATATATATATATATATATATATATATATATATATATATATATATATGACAGATGTTTGCAAAAGGTTTTGTCTCCTTAAGGAATTGACAAATCACACATCACAT
Organism: Potamilus streckersoni; assembly: GCA_016746295.1. Classification (NCBI taxonomy): domain Eukaryota; kingdom Metazoa; phylum Mollusca; class Bivalvia; order Unionida; family Unionidae; genus Potamilus; species Potamilus streckersoni. The sequence goes on along the minus strand of JAEAOA010002053.1, from coordinate 70,889 downwards.
GAATTGCTGTTGAAACTGATCCATGATCAAATTTAACAGTGAACATCAATCTATTTATATTAACAACCTGAGGAAAAGCTAGTAAGAGTTCTTTCCCCTGTTTTTTTTTTTATTATTGTCATTATTACATGGCATTCTTATATATTTTCATCATCAAATTTTGTGAGCATATCATCTTTTTTTAAATACAAAAATCAAGTTTTATGCTCTCTAAAAATGTATTTACATTATCTACACTTTTTAAAATTGGAGCCCCACAAAATGAGCCTTGTGGCATCAAACATCATAAAATATATGATCAACCTCCATTAAATATTTTAAAAGATTATGATTAGAGTCTATCTTACTTATGGAAATGTGAATTATGACCTTTATTCTGGTGTCAATTTAACCACTAGGTCACCAGTCCATGGTCAGTGGGTTTAGAGGATCAACTAATATTGGCTACTGCACTGAAGCACAGCCAATCAAATTTTTGGGAAGGCCAGTAGATTTTCTGCAAGGACAACTGATTTACATGGGAGTCGAAAATCTGTATTATGTCTTAAACTACTTACCCATGTATGACTATGGACCAAATCATATAACACAGTTAAATCTGACTAAAACCAGAACAGACAGACAGGTGGACAATATCCATCACAGTAAATACACACAAAGAAACAAAAATAAATAACAAGTATAAAATTGTGTGATCTTCTTGTTTGCAAATAATACATCTGTATATTTTATGTTTTCCAATACAAGTGCTTTTCTGGATAGCTGAAGTATACTTATATAGAGAATTTAATGACACATCAGCACAACCCTGACAATATAGAGCTGGTAAAAAGTCAAGATTTTAAATCATAAATGTAAAATCTGTAAAACTATTTTTCAGTCACATCACTATGATGTCTGCAGTAAGCAGTTTATTGTGATGTGTAGCACTAGGAAATCATGCCACAAAGATGTAGCATGATGTCCTACATTATCCTGACACCAGGCTGAACAGTCCTTAATGCTGAGTGCCAAGCAAGGCAGCTGTTAGTACCATTGTTATAACTCTTTAGTATGACTTGGCCAGGGTACAAACCTGTGACCTCCCACATCCGAGGCGATTGCTCTGATCATTTAGGCAAATGGAGCAGTGAAAGATAAAAGGTAAAAGTTTTAAAGTTCTTTGTAAAAAAAAATCAATGCACAATAGATCAAAATCTGTTAAACAAACCACCTGTCATTAAAAACATCAAGATTTTTTATGGTGGTATAAAAAAGACTTATTAATATCTGCCGGAGCATTAAGGTTGATACGCTCACAAGAATGTGTTCAATTTCAGCAGATACTGGCAGATATACAATCAAGTTGAGGTTTAAACTTCAGTAGAATTGCATGAGTAATACATGGGAAGTCAATACGACACCATATGAACTGCAATTTGAAGTGGGTGGGTGGGTGGCTACTATGACTGATTTTTAATTTATTTCACATATTTTTCTAAGTACATAAAAATATGCTGATTTATATTATATTTGAAATCAGCTGGTGGAATCTGTGTTTGAAATTACAATATTAAGACATTTTTTTGGTTTCAAAATGAATAAATTGGTCTATATCAACATAAGGTAGGAAAAAATATTAGTGAATAATATTTTTACTTTAAATTAAGCAGATGTATATCTGAAATAAATACAAATTTAACATAATAACATAACAATTCTACGTAATAATACAGCTATAAATATATGTAATAAATAACACCTGTTTAACCCATTCACCCCTGGAGGTTTTAGTCATTTTCGCCTGAAATGCAAGTAGGAAATTGATTTTGGGAGATATTTCTAAATACATTTTAATACATCAACTTGAAAGTATTTTTTAGGTTAAATTAATGCCTATTTGTGTTAAAAACATTGATTTTCATTGGCTCTTTCGCCTGAGCATAAGCAGAAGGGTAAAAACTAGACTTTTTTTGCTTAACAGACCCATCATTTTCATGTCGAGACCACTCTTCATTCTAAATGCCCATCTTATCCTTTCTGCAAAGGTTCACATGTCTGTGTGCAATTCAGACTGGTCTATCTTAGATCTGAGGCCAAAAATGGCAAAATCCGGACACAAAACTGGAACACGACTTTAGGCAAATTTCAGCTGGAAAAAACTTGGATCCAAAAAGTGACGTTTTCCCCTCTGTATTTTGTAGTGCAACTAGAACATCCATATTATTTGGTATCATCGTAAAGCTACATCTCTCTACCTTTCAATTCTACCACCCACTTTAGTGTGTCACATATGGCCTTAACGCTACGGAACTCAGAAATAGGCTACCACCTCCAGCCCCGTAAAACATAGTGCTAGGGATTAATGAGTTAAAGGAATTTTTCTTCAATCTGTAGGTAACAGATCTTGGCTAAAAATGTTAAAAAATGTTGCAAATTGTACTTGCTAACTTGACTTGGTCCTCGGATTGAAAAAACAATTAAATGATCTTTCACTGTAATACGCACATCTAGACAGTTTGTTTATGGCCATGTATTCTGACCATTCTACCCATTCTTTGCTGTCATGAACTTCAATTCAGCTGGCAACTTAACAGAGTAATTCCATAAGGGTATTCAATTCAAAATCAATTGTCAGGGGTCAAGGTTCCTCTATTAAGATTGAATACTACTTATATCTTGCAGGGTTGTGGTCTGGAATGCAATGAAAGGTATATATAGCCATTGAATTGCAGGTCCTGTGGGGTACATACATTAACATTACACTTTTCCATGGAATTTTGCTACTGTTCATTGCTTTTGCATGCCATACATTGGGTTTTACACAAATTCAAATCCAGAAGAATGCAAAAACTGGTCACAGAACCATCAAGTTCCTTGACTGCTTGATTTCTGAATGATCGTCCTCCAACTGCAGAATGTTGGTCAGTGAAAATGCACTGATCAAAGACTGATACCATTGGGACATTGTCACAAATGTACCTATATAAACAAAGTTTTCATGTAAAGATATTGCTATATTTATTATTATCATTATTATTGTTGTTCTTGTTTTCATTGTCATCGTAAGGAACTAAATATTCATGTATGCATATTTGTGGTTTAATGGTATCATTATTATCAGCATCTTCAAATGAGAGATAAATGCTTATAAATCAAAAAATTTAAATCCCTCTTTCTTACATTTGCTTATATATTTCACATCAAAATGAAGGACAAATATCCACATAATGACCAAATTATCTGGTCCACTGACTGTCCTTTAATGGCATGTTTTACTCTATAATAATTACTATTTTCATTATTGTTGTTTTTCTTGTTATCATCACAGTCACAACCATTATCAACATAACCATTGTCATTATTTTGTTACCATCATCATCACATCATCAAAACACAAGTCTATACCTTGCTCTACTGCCACCTCTGGTAGGTATGTGGCCGTCTTCTTGTGTCCCTTCTCATTGATGAACTCTATCCGGATGCCGTGTATTCCAACCTACACCATAACAGTGGTGGTGCGGAAAGATAGAAAATTCCTTTTAGTACCATTACATTATCAGCATATAACTGTAGTCTGATAAAATTTGCCTGCAACTTCAATGTAATCTGAATATCAGATTTACCCTTCAGTATAAGGTACTTTATTATAAAACAATCAATCCCTCTATACAATGCAGGTATTGTTATGGAAACTGGTTAAATTTAGTCAAGTTCTATAGTTGTCATTATTTGATGATTTAGTCCATCTATTAAATTGATTCATCTTTTTAATACTGTTCATCAGTGTTCACTGATTATTTATTGGCCAATGGAATCAGTACAATTTAAAAGCAACTGGCCTGCCACAAAAACTTGTTAACACCATTTTTTCTGACAAAAAGTTTCCCAGAATTTACAATTGGAAAGGCAATGGCAACATAAAGACATTCATTAAAATACATAAATTAAACCATGTTGGAAACAAGAGCCCCAAACAGCCCTGACACTGCTCACCTGGCTGATGACAGCAAACTAATAGCCAAATTTCTCCAATACTGTTGACTGCATAGTTTGTAGAACCTTCTACAATGTTTCATAAAATTCTGTTTATCAGTTTTGAAAAAGATGTTTAAATGTTATTCTATTTTAATAACAATGGCCAAATTTGATGGTGGATTGGCACTGCTTGTCAAAAAAAATTGTAAGCCTTCTGTACTGGGATGCTGTCAAGTTTGGTCAAATTTGGCTGTCTTTTTTATTGTGAAAAATAGTATTTAAAGATTTTTTTCTTCTAATTTTAGTAATGGTAGCCATCTTTGATGGCAGATTGAACCTTCTTTATTTTATCAAATTTGTTGGAACTGTGTTCAGTATTTTCTTTTTCAAAATAAGTTGTTTAACAGTCTTCTATTTTTAGTAACTGCAGCCATAGTTGGTGGCAGAAATGAATCATTTGCATAAATGTCAAAAGCTTTTATACAACAATGTTCTGTACCAAAATTGGTTGAATAGATAACACAGTTTTTTGAGGACAAGTTTAAAATAGCAATTGCTGATGGACAAGAGATAAAAAAATTTTTAATCAAAAGCAGCACCTTTTGTTAAACTACCTCAAATAAGCATCAACTTGTGATCTCTGTAATGCAGCTTACTAACAAAAAACAAGTAAATGTCCTATGCCGTCCTTCTAAGCCTGGATTCTATATTGGTTTAAGTCAGCACTGGTCAAGTCTTGCTGCAAAGAATAAAAGTTTCCTTGGTTATCTTTTTTCAATCATCAATTGCCAGTTTGATTAGTATGTCAATACTGGCTACAATATAACAGTGTGAGAATATAGGCAAATACAAAATGTAGTTTAATAAACGAGAGGTAAGGGAGATAATTCTTACTTCCCAATCCAGATAATCATTTGCCTCTTCAAAATGAGTAAGGATGGAGACTGAGCAATGAAGGCGTGGAAATTCATCCTTTGTGATTGGACTGAAGCGGCTGTCCTTCATGGCACTGCAAATAAAATGGGGCAAGATGAGTTACACAATTCACAATGCCCCATAAGTTCTATCTGGCTTTCTTTTCCCAAAAATAAATCTTATGATACCAGGCAATGTATTCAAAAAACTCTCTTAACTCGAATGCATATTCAAACTAGTGTTAGAGTAAGCTTACGCACAAAACATTTTCAAGATGTAATCTCCTTATGTATAGAATACCATAAGATGTAAAGAAATAATTAAAATTCAAGACATTTTATTCAAGTATGAGTGTGCAATCATGTTGAAGACATTTGTAAACATAAGCCCCGCAACGATAACTGCTAAAGGACACCAAAGATATTGGAAAAGGTCTGCATTAAAGAACTGCCTGTCATCAAAAACTGTCTTTTGGTTTCTACAGTTATTCATTTTTAACAGGTTCTGTTTTCAAATGAATGTGCTACAGAAAAAAGTCCAAAAAGGTTTTAACGAAATGTGTAAAGAATTGAAAAATAGCTTTACTGGCATAAACAAATTTTTAGGTTCATCTACATATGCATAAAAACTAGCCATAAATACACACCTACATTATATAATTTGCCTACATTTACTGGTTTCTAAGGAGACTGATCGGATAGTCAGACTGGAGTCTTATTAGATGCCACCTGCAAGCTATGGAAGCATTATTAAAATATAACCAAACATATCATTCTAAATACTTGCCCCTATAACATTCACCTTTAATTTCAAGACCTGTTTCTTGCTTCCAGAATCAAATGCAGGCAATGTATAACTGCATTCCACTGATGTAAGCAGGTTTGTTATAATCTGAAACTTTGTTTATCTAAAGTTGACTGCAAAACAAGTTGTTTTTGCTTTTTATATGTACTCTGGACAGTTCTCCTATGGAGAAAGAAAGCCAATAATTCACTAAAGATCATTACACCTGTACTGGCTTAAGCCTGGAGCAGAACACAGGGCTGCAGAGGTGTAAAGCAATCACTGCTCTGTTGGCATTAATAAAGAAATGGTTAATTTTGTCTAATGGCTATTAGGTTCAATAAAAACTGCAAGCATGATGACTGAAAAGTTATGGGCTTGTGCTACTGACTGCTGATTCGCTGCAGACTGAAGTCACTGACCACATGAAAAATATTTCTGAGGCTGAATAAATGATGTCAGGAATACAATTTCTTAAGAAAGAAATGTGCAGAAATATATGTAAATCAATCTTAAATCAGTTTAGATTTTCAGAGAAAGAATGTTTACCTATTATCTGGATGTATATCCAACATTATTCAATACAATGTCCATAACAAGAACAAAAGAAAAGGATATACAATATTCCAGCATACAATGATACCCACACTATCAAGAATCTATACCAACCAAGAAAACTTGAGCTATGAACAATGGATGGAGACAACAAAAGGATGGTGCATTCAACAATTATGGGCCATAACTATGGGCCAACATTTATGGTGCATCCAATTATTAGCCATAACTCATAATGTCAGCAAATTTATACACAAGCTCAAAAATTTTATGAAGCACACAAAATTTACTCAAATTCCTTGATTCAGTGCAAAAAACAAAGCTGACAAAATGGGCATTTACATCCATAATTAATGATACATATTGGAACAATTAATATCATGGGAACCAGATGTCAGAAAATAAAACGTATCAAGAATCTAATCATTTATAAAACTGCAGACAAAATCTGGTTAAAACCCAACAATACAAAGTAATATAAACTGCAAAAACACAAGTTTTGGTGAACATCGAATCACAGTTCACAACTCCTGTGAACAATACCATATACTGCTAAATATTACACTCACTCAAGGTAATTGTATTTAGTTAAAATGGAACAATCCTAAGAAATGTTTAAAAATCAAAGTTAGGAAACTTGGTAATCAGGAACCATAACCCATGTAAATGTTGCCTGGAAAACTTGAAATCTAACTTATTCAATGGTTTACTAATATCATGCTACATGCTGTCGAAACCAAATTTACAAGGACAACTAAGATGGAATAAATTCAAATAAATTATGTTCTGTAATGCTGAAACCTAAAACTCAGAAGTCTCATCAAAATGAAGTTACATTCAAATTTGGCTTAAGTCTTGATAAATGCATGCTGTGGAAACCTAAGTAAGGTGGACAAGCAATCATGGCCATAACTTCTGTAAATTTCCTGCAATGCTATAAATGAACCTGCTTAAGGTCTAATCAAAATATTTTGCAAGTTAAAGGTGCAGTTAAAATTAGACAATCGTCTGCAATGTTATGGTCCAAAAACCAAAGGAGATTATAGAATATAATTCAAAATTAAATTTATTCAAGACTTCATCACTGATGAAGCTGCCTATAAGAAACTTGTGCAAACAAACATTAATAGGATGACCTATATAGACAGCTAGACAGATTAAAAGGAAGTGTACAAGTTTAATATCATGCCCAAGTACCTCACCTAGTGACTGCATATTCCCTGAGACCACTGTGCAGATTTGTTGCTGAAAATGTTCCAATACATCCCCTCAGACGCCGATCCCGACCTGTCTTCCAGGTCACAAACAAGGGGCTGAAAGAAGAAGAAAATTCTATTATAGAAATTGTATTACTTAATTGGATTGGTGCAAAAGTATGTGTATTAATTCAGTAAATGTTGCATGTTATTTATGAAAAAATGGCTTACATGTACTACAAAATATATGAAAAGATCCCCAACAACCAAAACACTGCAAGATACATTGTAAAATAATTTTCTGAAAACAAAATGCTGTATCTCTCTCTAAAGGGAACAGTTTCATTTCTAAAATTTTTCATATCTCTACTGTTCTATTTTATCTATAAGTAAAAAGTCAGCTACTGCTCCTTATATATGGAGAAGCTGGATATGACTGCAATATCCATAAGTTTTGATAAGTATACCTATTTACCTGTATAAATGCATACTGGAGATATATACAAAACCTGTGGCATCAAATGCACCTCATTTTCATTTAGAACCAACTGGACTTCCTAGAGAGTCATTTAGCAATAACCCCATTTGACCGGACCATCCAGTATATAGCAGATTTTCAAGATGACCTCTGTGGTGGCCATATTGGGACATTAGTTGGCCTTATTTTCATCTAAGATGAAGTAGACATTGCAAGAAGTCTTTTTGTTGAAACTCAATGTTTATTTGACCATGCATGAGTAGTGACAAGATTTTTGAGATTGCCCCTATGGTAGCCATGATGTCTGAATGGCACAAACTTCTGTAAGGACCAATTAAGACCAATTATGACCATGAGATGAACACACTCATGTAAAGTTTCATTTCAATCCTCCAAGTAGTTTAGGATTAGTGCTAACAAAACTAATGGATGACAGATAATTCTATGACCAAATAAAACAAAGGTTATATATGGGCATGATTATGTTTGTATTGAAACTATCAAGCAAAGTTCTCTATTACATACATATAATACATACTGTAAAGTATATGATAAAATTATAAGTCAAAACACAGATATTATTTTGCCTATACAACCAAATCTTCCTGCAATGTGTTAAAATCCTCATGTAATGTACCATCTATACTGACCATGTAATGTACCATCTATACTGACCATGTAATGTACCATCTATACTGACCAATAGGTTGGATCCAACTGCAAACAACACAGACCCAAATCTGCTGTCATATAATGAACATGCCAGCATGTCTGGATAGATGCAGTTTGGACCAATCATTAGCAACCTAGAGCCTGATCTGATGAAGCATATCATGGCAATATTGTTGGCAGTTGGACAGGACTTCTAAGAGCATAAATGGCATTTTTAATCAGTGTAATTGACAAACCAGTATGGTGGCTGTGAGAATCACCATCATCATATCTGCATTTAATATATGCTGTTAATCAAGAATAAATGTACATAAGATTCCATAAAAGATCCAATCAGGACATCTTGCTTTACTTCATCACCTGAGACATTACATCATTAGTTGGTATGACCTGGATGCTTGTATAAAATTGACAGCTCAATTACAATGAGACATTACATCATTGGTTCGTTATGATGTGGATGCTTGTATAAAATTCTTTAAACTGTACTTTAAAAAACCTGCAATTTTTGTATATATGATGTTTAAGCTGAGGTCAGAAAAGAACATGTCTCTCACAGATAGTTATCATTTCAGTAATCTCTGTACCAAGTTTGATGAACTTCTGCTCAATAGATAAGGAGTAATGTGTTGCAGTGTTGGCATTCCAGACTATCTCAGTATCCCCTTCTTAAAGTCAGGTAATTACAGATTGTGTTATGAGACCAGCCTATCACAGTATGCCAGAGTACACCCTTCTTTAATGGAGGAGATAAAAGATTGTATCATAAGATATAAATGACTGTATCAAAAAACAACCCTTCTTAAGGTGTGAAGATAACAGGTTGTATTAAAATACACACTGCTTCTAGTTTGGGGATAAGAGTTATCAGTTCAATGATGACCATATTTCTCCCATGATCTAACCAAACATGAAAATACCCTACCCCCTTTTTTTAAAAAAAAAAAGATTTCACATTATTTTTTAAAAACTATTTTCTTCCAACCAACACTTACCAAGACAAATGTGCAAGTTAGGCACTGTATGATTGTAACTTAGAAAATATACAGTGTGGTATGCCTGAATTGAACCATGGATTGAACACTGACATATTTATACCAAACTGGTCAGTGGGGTAAGGTCATGTTTTATGATATCAGCACTTTGCTATGCAAGTAGGTAAATTAAACATAATATGAAATTTGAACCTGGAAAGATCTGCAGATAGAAACAAAATAGACTTGTCCACTGACCTTGGCATGACTGATAAACTTGTCTGGTTGTATGCTAATAAAAAGGTACTACCATATATAATCATTTATATGTTGAGTAAAACAGCAACCAATGAAAATCCTAATCTAAAATAGTATAATGTACCCACAGATCATGGTCTGTGTTGTTTGTTCCACCGATTACTCCTAACAAACTGAACAGAACCTGATCTGCCAGTACATTATGAGAAAGCAGATCTGAGTCTGTGCAGTTTACAGTTAGACTCACTTATATGTGAGTGCAGAGTGCATACGGTATGTACTAAACATACACTGTCCCCTAATAAATCAACTGGGCAGAGAACTACCCTAGAGGTCAATAACACCAGTGTCCATTACAACAGTACATGGTCTGAACTCTGCCAGGCCTTTCTCCATGTATAGTAGTAGTGGTAACAGCTGTAACAGTAGTAATTTTGCAAAAGCAATATGTAATTAAATATTCTAGTCACATATGTAGCACAGTTAAAAACCCATAAAATATACAGCATACAGCAACATAAAACAGTACAAGAATTCTTTATAACATTTCTGATAATACCCATACAACATACAGAATATTAACATCTTATACAAAAGAGGTATCGAAGCCCCCAAGTGGCCATGGTGTTGTCTGAAACACTGTCCATTACAGATCACTGCCATCTCAACTCTGTCTGGGTGGGTTGAGTCTAGGATTCATCGAATGTGGATATGCAGATAGCTTGCCTTTAGCTTCTCATGGGTATAGCCTATCGTGTGCTGAAAAATGGCACACGATAGGCTATAAACACTGACAATAATTAATTTTATTTTTATATGACATGTGTCATGTCCATGACAACACAAGAATAAATAAAAATTAAATGACCTTCAAGGGTCAGTTTATAAATAAGCAATTATTTTACTGCAAAACCAGACTTGTCTATAATTTGTTTGCACTTTATTCCTGCTTCACTTACATTCCATTTAAGTTTGCATTAAGTCTTTCATATTGTTATATTTTGTGTACTGTCACAGAAATGCATTCTCATTTAGCATTTATCACTTTTTCCATAGCTCCCTTTCATTTTCTTTTATCTGGAATGCACTTACCAAGTTCTGCCTATATCAAAACCCAATTTGAATGAGTTTTGAGTAATCACCTGTCATGTAACATGAAGACCATTTTGCATGGATTGATTTTTCTTGTTTATATATATATATATATATATATATATATATATTCTGCCAAATGTGAACAGAGGCCAAACCTTTTGAGCAAAATGTTATAGCATGACAATGAACAACTGCATTACAGAAACATGTTATGACCTCTATTTAACTATTTAAAATCATGATTGATGAAGCTGGTCTGTATGTGAAGTGCACATTGTTCTGAACACAGAAAAAATAAAATCAGGCCACTGTTTTTCTGATACATAATGTTTTAATCAGACTATTCTTGGGTGATAAGTGATTTTTAATGTCATATCATGTATATGTAAAAAATAAAATAAAACCAGGTTGTGGGCTGGATCAAGTCCATAGTTTGCACATACCTGCTCCTGATTTTGCATTATAAAACATAAAGCAGACTAATGTATGTGTCTCTAACGCCATTCAAGTGTCAAAGTCATGCAAATTCTCACAAAGGTTAAAATTTCTTCTTTAAATGAAAGTGGTCAAATAGGCAGTTCAAAAGTCACTTAAAATCAGACTGCCACTGTCTTACATGAACACCAAGAGCAACCACTTTAAAGGGTCATGTTCTGGTGACCTGTGTTATTAACATAATCAATAATTTGATCAGCCAATCAGATTAAGTCTTATACCTTCACTTTTGGGAGACTGAGCAGTAGGTTGAAAGAGCATCAATGTTTGCTGAATAATTTCATTCACTTCTAAATTTTTGAAAGCTGCATATCTACTGGCTAAATTCAAAGGTCACCAGAATATGACCACTAGGTGGTCACTGTCAGGTCTTCACAAAGAACAATGGAGATCAGAATTTAACCAGATTGGTCCATATGGGCCACAGTAAGGGCTATTGATACTGAACAATTAAGTACAGGTTGGAGGGGGATGTACAATTAAGTACAGGATGGATGGGGGATCATAGAATTATGGTATTAGTGTTGCCCCATTTCTTTTAGTTTAAGTATCATGCACCATCAAGCAGTGAGTGTGTGAAAGAATAACTTAAAAATTATTCAATACCTTTCTGTCCACTCTTTGATGCAGTGTACAGCAATCGATAGTCTATGTGTAGTGAAAATCAAATGCCTGGTAACTGACATTTATGAATAATATATTTAGTGGCAAGAAGAAGGAGATATTGTATAAAACCTGGAGAAATCAAATATGAGCTAGTCTGTTTGCACATGCAATTTCTTTACCATCTGCCACTCACCCCTAACGAATTGTGCCCTTAATATGCACTATCTGGGACTTAAGTCTCTCAGTATGCTACAAACCTTTCTTGGAGGAGTAAAGATCCCCACCCTTAGGCTTTACAATCTACAACCAAGCCAAAGTGGCACAGAGATAGACCACAATATACCAAATTCATCTGCTACAACCTCTGTTTATCACATTAGTCAAATCCATTTATATCACAAACCAAATCAGCCTCTGGCTTTTGTATTGAATTAAATTGGTTCTGTTTCCAGATCAATTAATTAAAAACATGTATCATTTATAGTTAAAATGAAGAAAAAAAAAAGGAAAATCAATACACTCTTGTAATTTACATAAGGACAATTTCAATCAAATTTGGTCAAATTCTGCTATGCAGTTTTCAAGTAGTTTGAAAGTTTTTCTAATTTTAACAATAGTCATATCTGATGGAAGATCAGAATTATTTTTATAAATTTTAAAGAATGAGATCTTCCATGTCTGATCAATGACTATACAACAGTTCTGTCAAAGATGTTTAAAGGTTTCCTATTATTAGTAACACTAGCTTTTCTATTTATAGAACCAGCGCCATGTCTAATGGTTAATCATCATTTGTACCAACCTGAAAGGTCTTCCTGCCAGGATGGTTTTTTTTTTTCAAATTTGATACATTCATTTCATTGATTTTGAGAAGCTGTAGGGATTTCACTATTTTAATAATAGCCAAAAATCTCTGACAGTGAAAAAGCACCATTTTGTAAAATTGGAAAACCCTTCACACCAGTATGCTTCACATCAAATCAGGTAAAATGCTTTTGGAGAAAAAGTTTAAAATAAAATGTTTATGAAAACATAATATGCAATACGCTTTGGCCAGGTAAAAGTAGAGAATTTGAGTACCTGTCTGAAGCAATAATGTCATAAGATCAAGGTCAGTAATTATACTTAGAACAATATCAACTGTTCATAGAGGTAGCAAAAAGCAGTGTCTATGTCAGATTATCATGTGAATGGACTTTTGATCATGGAAATTTAGTGGCAAACCAAAATAAATTTTTAAATCCATTCATGAAATGCATTCATTTTTCATTTCCTATTAATTTATCCGTCATCATCCTGCATTCTTTAGTTTTGAATTTGGATTCTTTGTCTCTATACTGGTAAATTCCATTTATCATTTATGTCCTGTCGTTTTTCTTGTTTATGTGAATTCTGCATTCTCTTTGAATTCCATTTTCATTTCACTGGTAAAATTACTAATTTAAAGTCAGTGTACATCATATGTATCAATTTATTCATACATAAAACTACAAGGCCATATTATCCATAGGTTTGCAACTCTAGTCATATGTACTGTATTTCTGACTTTGCTTTTTATGTGCAGATCCAGCCTCTTGTACATCACTAGTTCTGTCAATGGCAGTTTGTGTATCTTTGGTATGCAGAGTGTACTTATCCCTCTTATATCAGGTCCAGTTTGTCAAACATGTATGTTTTTACAGTCATTTCTGTTTTACCTATGCATGTGTTTATGTTAACATGCCACATGTGCTGGCAATAAAAATGGTTTAGTTCAGCATGGGGTTGAAATCTCAGAGTAATTATAGTCCAATGTTTTATTCATGTAAAAGCAATTCTAATAGAGACAATACACACAAACAACCAGAAACCTGTGATCTCATTTTAAAATTAATATCTGTCTTGTGGGTGACTTGGATTTGTAATGTAGCTTTAACATTTTTCAGTCATAATTGTAAGCAGTTAATAGTGATGTCTATTACTGGGGCATCATTCTGCAGACATGTAGCATCATGTCGACCCAGGCTGACCAGTACTAACATGGATCTTAAAGTTAATGTTTAGTGCCAAGTGACGCAATGGTAATCACCATTTTTATAAGTCTTTGGTATGACTCGGTTGGGGCTCAAACCCATGACCTCCCACATCTGAGGCAGATGCTCAACCACTTAGGCCACTTGAGCAGGTAATAATAATAATAATAATAATAATAATAATAATAATAATAATAATAATAATAATAATAATAATGACTTTATATAGCACCTAATCTTTAAAAGCTCTAAGCACTTTACAACATTTGACAACACTTAAAAAAGTATGAAAAACAAGCCATATATAATGAAATGATTACAAAAATTAAAAACAATATTAATATTGTCTATCTAGATGTAATCTGACTGAAGTTACTTTTTATGTCCGTTACTTTTTTTGCTGTTATTTTTTCACTCTTACAATCTTTACATGTATTCTTATCTAATTTGCCATGAATAGATACTAAATGAATATATGTATATCAATACACTTACTCTCTTGACTCTCCAGCACATCAGTAGAAAACAAATGAACATTTTTATACAAAATTAAAAACATTTCAATAAATTGGTACTCAAATGCAACCTGCATGTGTATGTGTGCACAAAAATACTTCCATCTAATAACTAGAAAATTTTCCCCAATGCTTACAAAGTCCATAACCCACCCCAATCCAACCCACGCCCACAGGAAGGTGCATCAAATTTCTTCGACTGTATGCAGAAGTCTAAAGTTGCATATCTTAAATACATTGCAATCTGAATTTACACAAGTGGTTATTTTCAGTCAAGATGTATTATGTTTTAATTACTGGACAGGCAATATTGGCAACAGCACTTACATAAGTGGGTTTTTCAGTAAAGAAAAATTTTGCTTGACTTACTGGTGCAGGAAAACTGAAAACATAACTTGCACTAGTGGTTATTCCCCATCAAGATAAATTTGATTTGACTTATTGGAAAGGCAGAACTGAACCTTTATAGTATTCTCCCAAAATGAGGTAAATGTGAGTACATATTTACCTATTGGATGTACAACCTGGCAGTTGTTCCCATACAAGTGAATCCAAAATGTCCCATTTTCTACAGATCATACAGTGACAAAATCAAGACACAAATTTCAAGCTCAGCAAGAAAAATCTTTTAAATACAACCATGTTATATCTGAACTCGTGTTATAATGAAACATGTCAGTGTGAGTTCTGATATATATATATATATATATATATATATATATATATATATATATATATATTCACACAAATAAGATTCATTAAGGAAACAACAATATAATTTACAAAATAAATATTCTAAGAATTGTCCAACCTGAAAACAAATTGGGGAAAAAGTTGTTATAATAATACAGTAGAGGTCTCAATTTTAAGTTGTTAAAGAGAGAGATGCCAGTGCAATTCCTCTGTCATGTGTGTATGAGAGAGAGATTTAGATTTTTTAACACAGCTTTAACAATTTTTTCAGTAATATCTCTACAATGTCTGCAGTGTGACAGTTTATAGTGATGTCTAGCACTGGGACATGTGCCACAGACATATAGCATCATGTCCCACCCAATCACATTATTTTGACACCAGGACAACCAGTCCTAACACTAACATCTTAATGCTGAGTGCCTAGCGATTGCAGCTGCTAGTAATCCATAACTACTGCTGTATCAATTATTGAAGATGAAGAAAGGCAGTAAATATCAGAAGCAATATGGCAATAGAAATATATTAACTAAGTGATGGACAGACAATATTGTATTTTTTTTATAGTATTTTTTTTAAAATCTAAAGTAGGTTTTACCCATTACAATCTGTCAATTTATTTCCCCATTGAACTTCCTGTACTTTTAAAGTGTGCAGCTGTAAACTTCTGAAGCTGGGTTTAGATTAAAATCATAAGGAAGATGATTCTATACAACTGAAGAGAAATCAGTGAGGGAAAAAAATATAAAAATCACTTTTGTACTTGATATAGGGACTGATCATTAGATTTCCAGGAAGAAAAGTGAGGTGTCAATTTTTCAAGCAGGAAATTTTTTTCTCATTTCTCAACATATTTTTTTAAATTCTATAAGAAAAACTTTTTTCTACAAATCAGCCCATGAGTAATTTGATCAAGATATTCAGAAGCAAGAATGTTTTACCTTCAAAACAGTCATATTTTCCTAACCACACCCATCCTGAAATGAAATGGTCAATCTCTAACATAAGGGAATCCTAAAGAAACACTCTTTTGGACTCAGTATGGAATATCAGTCCACATGTATTTTTCCTCAATTCATTTCATTAGCTGAGCGTTTGTCAGGACTCACTGTATTAATTAAGGTCCCATTGTAAAGCTATCAAAAAATTATATTAAAAATTCACTAACTTTAAATTACACTAGTCACAGTATTTTTGTTTACATGTGCTTTTACTTTCACGCCAATGACTTAAGTGCTAATTTTAGTAGAGTTTTTCAAACTCAAGTCTAAAAAAAAATTCCATCAACAGAACTGTCTCAGTTTTGTTCAGTTACAACTTGAAAAGACTCTCAAAACATTCTTTTTACTAAAATTCTACTTTTGTTATCAATAAATCCTGGCCATCCAAACCCATGTATGCTCATCCATTTCTAGACTGTCATCACTACAGATCCCCAGTCATTTGCAATCAATCAAGATAGCAATGTGATTAAAGCCCTAATGCTCTGATGTACTTTATGTACTTGCTGATAAGTTGAGTCCAACTTCAAACTGCATTATCCTAGATCAGCCTTTGCATAATGTGCCAGCAGATCTGAGTCTATGCAATTTGTTAGGACTAATCAGTAGAACAAACAATGCAGACCCTGATCTGCAGGCGCATTATGCTATGCAGATCAGGACCATTGTTGTTTGCAGTTTGATTCAACTTATAAACAAGTATTATGATGTGAAATTTGTGAATTGCATGGTTTTTCTATGCTTGTTAACAATGACAGTCCCATCCAAATGCACAAGTTTTTTATATAGCACTTCTGAAAACAATTCATCCACAGAAGAGACAACCCACCCACTGAACCACCCCCAGTCCCTATCTCTGTATTAAAAATGGTCAACCTGAAAGTTCCCTATGGTCTAACACTCAATTTTTATACTACATATTCTACTTTAGCTATATTAGCAATAGCAATCATCAAAATGGCATCTATGTCAATAAATGACTGAAAATATTTAGCAGTCTGTGCCCTCATCTACAGAATTAAGAGGCATTAAGAGGTTAGTTAGGACTGGTCAACCTTGTGAAATGGTGGGACTGGTCAGCCTTGTGAAAGGGTGGGACTGGTTAGCCTTGTGACAGGGTGCTACACATCTGTGGCATGATGTCCCAGTGCTAGACTCACCATAAGCTGCTTCACTACAGACATCATAGCAACATAGCTGAAAAATTTTTAAAGCTAAATTAAAAATCTAAATTTCATTCTCTGCTTGAAGTCACAGAATGTGCATTTATCCTTGCAAAAATGATGTAAAAGACTAAATTCAGGTTTTATAAAGAATATAAGGAACTAAATTTAGGTCATATAAATGATGTAAGGGACCAAATTAAGGATGTTTAAATGATTTAAGGGGCTAAATTTAGAATTTATAAATGATGTAAGGGACTAAATTTAGGTTTTATACATGATTCAAGGGACAAAATTTAGCTTGTATCAGGGGCACTCTATAGACAGTATGTACTTCTGAGAGAATGACAAGCATTAGGTTATTTGCATATGCAACATGCACAATGATGGGAACAATGGCATACATCTATGTTACTTTCCTCTACTGTGGCTAAAATTTCTCTGGATACTGTAAGCTGTAAATGATCTATGCAAACAGTTAACCAAACAAATGACTGCTCTCTTGTGCTACAAAATAAGCCTAAATTAGTCTAAAATACACTGACTATAGCAGTTATAAAAAGACATAAAACTAATTTTGCTGGACTAGTCAATATCAGATTCTGAAACAGCAATAAATAAATAGCAAAATATGTAAAAAGTTAAAAAAGTGATTATTAATTCATTTTTTTGTAATTTAGATTTAAAGTCCAGGAAGTGAAAATGACCAAGCAAAACTATATAGCAGGTGTTTTTTTAGGTGCATAAATGAAATACAGCCAAGCTGTATAATCTATAATTATCATACATCAAAATACAGGGAATTAAAAGTTCTTTCAAATACCAAAGATATGTATTTTTTAATGGCCTAGATATCCAGTGAGGAAAACCTGGGAAATTATTTTCCTTTAAATATCTAACCTAAACTCAAATAAAAAACTGTAGAGCACCACCTTAAAACAAATTTGAATATTTGTGCAATTCTTTTTCTTATCTTTATTCATCATGTATGATGTTCTCAACAAATCAGTACATGTACATTAACACTGATGTTATGCACGAACATAAAGTAATTATGCATATTTTGCTCTTGCTTACACAATATGCCTTGTGACAGCTTTGCATGTTATGACCTTAATTATGGGGAAATTAGAAGTCTTAGAATAAAGGAGTGAAGTGGGATTTCTAATGAAACTAAAGAAAAAAAATTGAGAGAATGCAAAAGTTCTTTCCAAGAATAAGCAAAACATCTTAAACTTTGACCATTGACCTACATGAACCTGATCTTGTAATCCTTCTTCTGACTGTAAGATTTATTAGAGATATCTCAGGAATAAATGAGTTAAGTTTAATGTTCCTACCTTTCAGCATTAACACTGGTTGCTATGCTGAGAAAATACAATGTGCATATTTAAAATACTCCCATCTTCATACGGTGGGGGAGGGAGGAGGGGGTGCTGGGCATACATGTGACTTTGCTGCTAAATCAATTTTATTCTGCAGGGAATAAAACACGAGAATTATTCAAAAGGACTGTTTTGATGCTTCCAACTTTAATGTTACAACTATACAACCAAAATGAAATCATATAATAATAATACCTAAGTGGTCTTGTAAGATGTTATGTACTTCTGACAAAGTGTGTTGTGTGTGTGGTTTGGATTTTTAATGAAGCTTCAACAGTTTTTCAGTGATATTGCTAAGATACAATGTATTGTAGCAGTATATAGTGCATATAGCACTGGGGCATCTTGCCAGACATGTAGCATGATGTCCTACCCAGTTGCAAGGCTGACCAGTCCTAACTCCATGTGCCAAGCAAGGCAGTTGCTAGTATCATTGTTATAAATCTTTTTAAAAATCTTAAAGTAACCCTTTAATACCACTTGAATTTGGCATATAATAGAAATGAAGATGTTATCTGAAAAATGTTGCCAAAATTCCTTTTAATTTTCAACAATATTTTAATATTTGAACACATACACACACATAACCAGTCAGATCTCAAAGATTCCACTCACCCATTTGCATAAGAGTGGTAGATGTGGAAAGACAAGTCACTCTTTCAAGATGCTTGTCCACATGCGCATGTCTTTTTATGCAGATTCAAAATATTACAAATTACAAGAAACATATACAATCGACAAACGACACATACAACTGACAAGAAACACATGTACAACTGAAAAGAAACACATGTACAACTGACAAGAAACACATCAACAATTGACAAGAGACATAAATAACTGACAAGAGACATATACAACTGACAAGAAACTATAAAGACAAAGAATAAACATCCTGTGTGTGAATATTGAACCAAAAGTTACCACAAGAGTAAATAAAATCATTCCAGCATGGTCAGTTGGGCAAAATGTTTCAACTTTGAAGAGTAATATTTCTGCAAATAATTTAATGTATACAGTGTTACAAGTCTATGCTTATAAATATGTAACAAAAAATAGTGAAGAAAAACAAGGTTTGTAAAATTTAACAAATAATTTATTTCCCATGAATACAAAGTGAAAAATGAAAGGGAAAAAATTATGGTATTGTGAATTAAATCTAAAAACAATCCAAAAATGAAAGACATAAGTCCTAGTAACAAACAAAATTTAAAACAGACAAACAATTAAATTAAATATACATAACAGAAGTTCCATAACCACAAGATGAAGTACTAAGCAGAAACTTGTTTCAAACTGTCCAAATCTCCTAGAAGAAAGTAGGGCTTGAAGGAATATGGGGATCTTCCATCCAATTTGTTGGGTTGGTTTTGTCACCCCTAGACCCTAACTGGTTTTGCTATCACTGTGACTCATCAAAGGGAAAAGTTCTGATTGCACAGCTGATGGGCGGCAAGCAAATAAATCCAAAAACCAATGTGTGAAGCCAGTGGACACAGGTCTAATGATATTATCTTTACCTTTAGCTGGGATTTGACTGTCAAGTAATGATAATAAAATTCCACAATCTTTATATTTAGAGGGGAGAGGATAAGGAAGAAGTTGACAAACAACTCTATTTACTGAATAATAAAAATTTGCATTCAACTAGGGACATCCTAGTGTGATTCTGTTGTCATGACAAAAACGTGACATCATGGTGATCAGCACAGGTCAAACAAAATTTATAACATTTCCTGCAAAAAAGCAAATGGGGCCAAGACATCTATTCTGAGATTTCATGGGAGGTAATCAATTAATAATTAAATTGTGACAATGTCCTAATGTCAACATTACCTCCTCACCACCACCCCTGCCAAAAAAAACTGTAAAATGTTTCCTGTAATCACTATCAATACCATATATGCTCATTTTCAAGTATAGTCCAACTACAGACAACATAGATACTAATCTCATTAATCTGCTGTCCCATAATGTGCTGACAGATCAGGGTTTATGATAATCAATCATATTTATAGCAAAATCGACCCATCCAGATAGATGTGAAAATGAGATACAGACAAACAACTTATTCTAAAACTTGAACTAAGATGGGATGAGATTGCCCAAGTTTTGTTGCCATTGTTGAACTTAATGGCATTTTTAGCAATATAATTCCAAGAAAATGGAGCTAAGTGCCTATCTCAAGGAAACATGAATGGAGTAGACCTGGCAGGTATCTAACCCACAACCTTCAAATTACAAGTCCAACACTCAGTCAAATGAGCTATCACAGCTTCCCTGATGCCTTAGTGACTATAAAAGCTCTCCATATTCTTCCAATAGACTTCCAGTAGTTACCAAATAGTCAATAGTCTTCCAATAGTGAAGTTAACAGGGTTGGGGAAGTGCTTAGTAAGAAAAATGTGATAATTATTTTATTATTATTTGTCCAAGATATATGATGCCTTGAACTAGCAATGGAACATTTCAATTTTCAGTGCATGTATTGGATCACTGGCAAATATTCCAACAAATGTCCTTGAGCCGTCTTTACAAATTCTATTTCTATCACATTTCATCTGATGCATACAGTCACCCCAATACAAGCTAACAAATAATTCTAACCACCAAATAATTTAGTCCTAATCAACTAAACCTTATTACCAACTACCCCACAAACAATGTGGCATTATATGCACTGGAAGCTGCCCAGATGATTTTCATGGGAATTGTCTACCTTACCAAGCCACCATCTGCCAGCACCAAAAAGCTGGATATTTAAACTCATATAAAAATTGATCAAGTTGGAAACAATGAGGTCTGAATATCTCACTTTGAGTGGAAGTCTAAGGAACTGCACACTGACAACTTGACCACAAAAACTTACCCTATATAAATGTGAGTCTCTAATATTAAAATGTACTCAAATCTAGAATTACAGTACAGGAAAACCTGTCTTGAGAGAACACTGTTATGAGAGACCACTTGTTTTGTGAGACCTGGACAACCGTGATTTATAATATTGAGACCTGTTATGAGATCACCTGTTTTGTGAGATTATTTTTTGGCAGATGGAGTACTCTTTCAAGACAGGTGTACCATATATATATATATATATATATATATATATATATATATATATATATATATATATATATATAGCACACTCACACATACATGGACTCAGATCTGTCACATAAATGCACATGCAGATCTGGGTCTGTGCAGTTTATTAAGGCTAATCAGTATTTAGAAAAATACAAACCCTAATCTGCCAATGAATTATTTGATGGCAGATCTGGGTCTATGTTGTTTGCTACTGGACCTGACTTACAGGCAAGTAGAGATGATACATTTATTTACATGTTTAAAGCTCTTCCTCTTCTTTCTTGTTCTGTGTCATGACTGCATGAATTTCCTGTTTTTGTACCTGAACTTTAACTTATTTTAGATATTTACCTATTCACTCACTATTTAATGATCTATTTATAATGATGAGATTTAATGTACTGATGTGACTTAGTAAAAAAAAATGTAGGACAGAGACTCTGTATAGTGCATATATCAGCTTTCATATTGTGTCCAAAAACAAGGTCAAAGTATCTCACTGCCAAATTAACAAACTCTTTTTATGTACTGATTTATCAGCTTGTTGTTAAACACAAAACAATTTAATGAGTAAAAACTGCCTTAAAAGACATGGCCACATTTCATGTTTAAATATTCACTGAAGTATATTTCCCTTTCCTACTGCATGTCAGAATTACTTTTCATAAATACAAACTGACCATAATTTACAGCAGACTATTTTGACATTCAACTAATCATGGGGACAACCACAAACATAGGTCCATATGAGGGATTTCTTTAAAGTAAAAACAAAGTTTAGGGAACATAATAAATAGCATACTACTAAAAAGATGGTTCAAATATCTACTAAGTCAGATAGGCTCCAAGCAAACTTTTTCATCATTGCCAAAAGTTAAATGTGGTTTATCACAAGAATCAACCAAATAAATCCACCACTGAGACCATCCTGTTTGTAAACAATTTTTTGATGAAAACAACTGATGACCAAGGGTGGGGCCAATTATGATTGTAATTGTAATCAATGGGAATTAATTAGAGTGTGAGCTGTAAGATTAATCAATGAATTCAAAAGCTCTAAAATTTGAATCATCCTTCATTCGAAGTGTAACTGCATAGTATAATCATTATTACAAATGATTATGACTTCTCCAGTGGCCTAGAGTGGCCACCTCAAATGTGGGGTTTCAGGTTCAAGCCCCAGTCAAGTCATACCAAAAATTAAGAGGTAGTGTTTGGACTTGTCAGTCTGGTGTAAAGATAATGTAACTAGTGGGAAATCATGCTAAATGTCTAAAGCATGAGGCTCCAGTGCTAGACATCACTATATACTACCACAATTCAGACATAACTATATTACTGAGAAAAAAACCTGTTAAAATTCCAAATCACACACAAACAAATGATTGCAATCCAAACATCACTAATTTTATTATTAATAATTGTAAGAATAATAGTTTTCACAAACAAAAGATCAGATTGTTTATTATTGCAATAAGAAATGGGTAATTTTCAGTGGCCGAAATACTTAATTTTTCTAAAAATAGACTGAGAATTGTAGCTGATAATTTTTTAATTCAAAAATTCATGTTCAATTAGCAACAACTAAAATGGCTGATCTGACAAAGACAGTGCTAAGTAGTGTTCATTTTGCTTTGTCAATAAAAATTTACACGAGTTCAAAATTGTGTTTTTCAGTTATACAGTGTATGATATCTGCCCAAAAGAAGAAAAAAAATAACAAACAAATATGGTTTCCAAATGAAGTGTAATCATAAATCATCAGTGCCAAACAATTTGTAATCCTAGTCATAATCAAGTACTGTAATGAACCCCATGCCTGCTGATGACCAAGTAAATGGAAGTGTGATGTTTAAAGTAGGCTGATTGGCCAAAAGCATTCTAATAATCTATTAAATTACATGTATTAAACTGTAAGTGAAACAATACATAATCACTTATATCAGCCACACCACAAAATTAAAATAAATGTTGACCATTTCTCAACAGAAAAATGGAAGGATGAGATTATTTCAATGCTGTAAAACCAAATGCAACTATGTTACCAGTCAATTCATAATGGAATGTGGATTCTAGTATATATCTATACATAAAGATAGATAAATTTGTTTGGAAAATTTTGCCCTTAATGTTGTTGTTGTTGGGCTTAACGCTATTTTTCAGCACATGATAGGCTATTCATGGCGGCCAGTATTAATGGTGGAGGAAGAAACCGGGAAATCACCGGAAAAAACCACCGACCCATGAGAAGCTACTGGCAAGCTTTCTCACTTATCCACATTCGCTGAATCCTAGACTCGAACACACGAAGACAGAGGTGAGATGGCAGTGATCCGTAACGGACAGTGCTTTAGACCACTCGGCCACTCGGGGCCCCTTTTTGCCCTTGAATAAATGGTGTTAAATGGATGGATGAAGATGTCTAAAGTGAATCCAAACGATTCTGAAAATGTAAGTAGGAATGATGAATGAACAAACAAATGCTTGAAAACAATTTAAAAATACTGAAACTAAATTGTCAATAGCAAAAGGCACATCAATACCACTTTGTACTGAAATTACAGGATTTTAAAGAAATATGGTGTCGGAGTTTTGCCCAAGAAATGAAAGTGCATAATGGATAAATAAATGCACCAATGGAAAACATTAACAAGAGGCTGTCCTGTTGTCACTTAATTACATAACAAAGCAGAATTATGTAGTATTATAATAACATAGCAAAATTTTTATATAAACTTTTATATAAATTTTTATATATTTTTATTACTTTACCTATTTTACTGTATGAAGTTTATTTTCCAAATAAAAAGGCACAATTATTATGCATAGCTCAAGTTCACAATCAAACTCATCTAAGATTTTGCAGATATAAACCTATTTACCAAGTTTTATAGAAACCATTTGAAAAGAATAGTCTCAATAAAGATGTAATACGCTCATCCAACCAGATACATGATAGCATCATTCTATAGGCAGATCTCACTTGTTTTTGTATGTCCATTATCACTATGCAAAGGTAGCTGGGACAGATAATGCTTTCTCAATGTTTTACTGCTATTAGTAAGGGCAGCCATATTTATTATGGAAGCGGTATTATTTTGTAAAAGTCATTTCTGCAGCGACACATTTGGTCAAATTTGATCCAAGTCTGTAATGAAGTTTATTAATAGAAGCTATTAAAGGTGACTCTGTTTTCAGTAATAAATAAAACCTTTCATGAAAGACCACTGCTATGTGAGACAATCTATCGTGAAAAACATTATCAATGCACAAATTTATTGATTATACACAATCACAACCTATTATGAGAGACAAACTGTCTTTGAGAGAACAAAATTTTTTGCCAAAAGTCAGGTTCAGCTATTTCTCAGGGCAAACTGGCATCATTTGCACAAACATAAAAGACATTCAAACCAGAATGCTTTCTGAAATATTTTATTTTGGTAAAATTCTGTAGGTTTTGATAAGTCATTTAATTTAATGTTTCTTCTATTTTGTGCACCTGCTTGCTCCTTCCTTCTAAATGATGACATGATCCCAAATATAATCAAAAGTAAAGATGAAGAAACCACCAGAAAAAGGAACAAAAAAGGAGTAAGTCTGACCCAAAAGAAACTGTGACAGACATACTTAGGGCATAACTGACTTTTGATCCAGAAATCGGATTCCACTAGATAATATAAACTTCCGATTAATCAGAGTCTGGCAAGGCAGGAACGACTGATTCAGATAATAAAAATAATAAAGTTGAATTTATATAGGGCATTTCACGGTTGCAATGGAGTTACTGATCGTAGCGCTTAAAATTACCTTTCTTAGTTCTAATTTGCATGCCCACAAAAAATGTCCAGTTCCGGATAGTTCAGAAACTAAGCTTTACTATAGATCACAATTTTGTTAAACCAATGAATAAATGATATCTAACATATTTTGCATTTTGCTATAGTCCCGCCATATCCTTCCACTAGTGGCGTCGGTGTAATGTGCAAAACGTGGTTTAAAAAGTTAATTTGAAAAACCTTTTAATTGAGCATTTCCGATTACTCAAATCATATCCGGAATCTGAAAAATTTTGTGCTGAAAATCAGGTAGAAAACTAAATCTGTTATGCCCTAGACATAATGCAGCAAAATGTTTAGTCATCCTGTAGGTAAGTGGAAACAAATCCTGATTTCAAACCCTGAAGAAAAATCCAAAGACCACATATCAATATGTTCCCTGACTCAAATACAAGCCATTTATAAAGTTTTGTCAATGCAAACTGAATTTGTGACAATTTTTCCATCATTTATTGAATAGGTGTCTCATTGTTTCAGATTAGTGATAAACTGTCTCTCACATGAATCATTCACATAATTTAGTCAAAGAACATGATAAAGAACTCAAATTATCTAGCTGAAATCGCAATTCCTTTTTTGAATCTCCATGATCATGGTTCATATTTGTTTCAAGGATTTTTCAAGGTTGTCCTAAACATGAATGACCTTTACATTTGAACACCAAAATAAATGGGTGTCTTTTCTGAAAACAAGCCATTTTTGAAGTTTGGTCAAGGCATTTGGTATTGATTAGAAGAAGCCTGATAAGAAAAGATGGCTGGATGGACATTGAACCAGGGTACATAATAGAGGATGACCATGGACAGACTATTGCCCAAGTTCTTGTAATTTCACCAAAAGATACAGAGAAAATGAATCCTTTTAATACAGTCATCCATCCCTTTTTAATAAGAAAGTGTTTTCATATTTTAACTACTATATCAGGTGTCTTTTCTTTTCATGAGCACTGTAAATCAATTTGATCACAAATATTTTCATGTTTTGCATTAACTGTCAGTGTCATGATTATTTATGCCTGCAATAGCAGTTCAGTACAAGTGTCCTACAAAAAAATTACTTTCAAAGTTTTATTTCACATTTCTGCTCATAACAGTAGTAAGTGATGGTTTGTACCCGATATATGCAACCCATTTTTGAGGTTATTACCTTAACAAATTGTTATACAATGAATTTATTGCAACAGTCTAAGGAAAATATTTTCACTAAGTTTCAAGAGAATTGCTTTTGCTTTCATATTATTTGGTTCAAAAGTAAAACAACATTCTTTTATGTTCTACAAAGTAACCACTACATGCCCACTTTTTTTAAGTTCTACAAAGTAACCACTACATGCCCATTTTTTGCCTATTTTCCTCAACTTCCCCCTATTCTTGTACAAAATAAAAAAGTCACTTCACCCACATATGTGAGTCTAGCATGGACAATTGTCATTAACATTATGAGGCACACTGTCTTGTGACTGGCATATACAGTGGGTAGGTGGTTTACCTGGCTACTTTTACATTACACAGCTATTTTAAACACAAAAAAAGAAAAAAAAACTGTCTTCTTTGGCAAGCAATCCTCTAATTTTCAATCTAATGGAAGACCTTGATATAAAAAGTAGTTTTTAAGAAAAAGCAATACAAATCTTTACTGCAGAATATTATGGCGGTGCCCCCTCCCCAATGACTAGTCCAATGTCTTCCAAGTTTCATAAAGATATTATGATAAGTCTGCAAAGAAAATCAGGATGTTCACAATACACATCATGAAACTATGGGCCATACAATATATATGGGGGTAAAAAAAAGCAACTACAAAATCCAAGCCTTATATCAAGCATTTCAGTCACCTGTTAATATACAAGATAACACAGAAATCCTCTATAGTCTCACACTCTTCCCATCTTTTTTATATTGATGAGCAAATGATCAATTGTACATG
Source organism: Potamilus streckersoni (assembly GCA_016746295.1). Classification (NCBI taxonomy): domain Eukaryota; kingdom Metazoa; phylum Mollusca; class Bivalvia; order Unionida; family Unionidae; genus Potamilus; species Potamilus streckersoni. The sequence goes on along the minus strand of JAEAOA010002053.1, from coordinate 43,281 downwards.
TTAATTCAATCAACATGATCACGCAAGCAAATCTGAAAATGTTAGTTTACTTTTATGTGCATATTCATGTAAATTATAGGCAGCTGTAATCACTTGCTGCAAGTTGTATGCATATAGATAAGCAGGCTGTATAGTTTTTTCATCAAGGTCTAGTAAAACTGGTAATTCCTAAAGATATACGAACTTGTGCTATACAATATAGACCTACATGCAGTCTTTGTTCTAACACTCGAAACAATGAACCCTTCGAGATCCATTTTGTTTTAGATTAAATATTGGTAGAGGTATCAAAATTAAAGGGGAAAAAAAGATTGATCCTTGGGTTATGAAATACATTTAAAAGTGGCGGGTTAACTTACAAAACAAAAACATTTTTCATTTCTTTGTCTAGCTTGAAATACTTTTGGTATAAAGAAATTATGCTTTCTACCCTCCCGTACTAAATGGAATCGTCTAATGTCAACATTTCTTTCAACACTAGCGGCCTCTTTTGATCCTTCTTACAAGAACAATATACCTCTCTATTTTTCAAAAAATCTCTGTAACCTTCAATGGATAAATTTTTTAATAAAAATTTTAATTTCTGATACAAAAGAATTGCCTAGCAATCCTTGTATTTGGTTTTATAGTGGGCCATACTTACTATGAGTCGTTGGTAAAACAAGGTACCTTTGGTGGCTCGTAATTATACAAGTGGCTATGAAGAACGTCAAAACAAAAGTTACACATTTCTGATGTAGCAACTGTATATCCATTTTTATGATTATTTGGGTGAACACTGGACCCATTACAGCACACTGCAGGCATAGAATTGTTCAGTTTTTGTTTCTTTACACCACAACAGGATGCGGCCATATTCACCAACAAGTCTCGCCAAACATTTCTGATCGACGAGGCCTTCAAGGAAGTTACTAATAACAGGTTTTGCAACAGAACACCGCACCGGACGAATCATGCTCGTAGTGATTTCCATTTAGCTAAATAAATAATAAATAAATAAATAAATGAACGAGGCTGTAATTTATTATATGGAAAATAAATTTCACAAAAAAATACAATAAAGGTTTTTTTAACACATAAAAAATAATCCTCCCAAGAAATCTACAAATCAAGTTAGCGACGATAAGATAAGATTTCTTTAACGTCTGCATAATTTAAAATAACAGTTCAACGTAGGCTATAATGAACTTTTTACCGACATTACATGAAACAAAGAGGCATTAAAACCAGCATAATTAGCAAAAACATGCAAACACATCATAATACATAAATACAAATTGAACAAAACACAACTAATTACATGCGACACAAAAGGCATAATATCTCAAAAGCAACTTCGCAAGTGAGTAAAATTGAATTTAGTATCTGGGTAAAAAATAAAGAAACACAATTTACAATTAAAATAAGATATTAAAATCATTTTTCAAAAATAAAACTTAAAATAAATGCAAAAACATCAGATTATGACTAAAACGTGTTCATTGATGGCTTGCTTAAATTAACTATTGTTATCCTTGCAACTATTGTCCTTAATAGCTTTGATTAAAGGGTTGAAAGGTACCTCCTTACCAATGCCTAATGCCACATTTATAAGACAATTACCACTGTCTAATAAAACATTTACATGGCACTTTCCAACATCTGATTCTACATTTTCACACGACACCAACGTCTAATGCCACCTTTATAAGACAATTATCAATGTTTAATCGTACATTTACATGGCACGTACCAACGTCTGATGTTACATTTTCACATGAAACCGACGTCTAATTCCACATTTATAAGACAATTATCAATGTTTAATAGTACATTTACATGGCACGTACCAACGTCTGATGCTACATTTTCACACGAAACCGACGTCTAATGCCACATTTATAAGACAATTATCAATGTTTAATAGTACATTTACATGGCACGTACCAACGTCTGATGCTACATTTTCACACGAAACCAACGTCTAATGCCACATTTATAAGACAATTATCAATGTTTAATAGTATATTTACATGGCACGTACCAACGTCTGATGCTACATTTTCACACGAAACCAACGTCTAATGCCACATTTATAAGACAATTATCAATGTTTAATAGTACATTTACATGGCACGTACCAACGTCTGATGCTACATTTTCACACGAAACCAACGTCTAATGCCACATTTATAAGACAATTATCAATGTTTAATAGTATATTTACATGGCACGTACCAACGTCTGATGCTACATTTTCACACGAAATCAACGTCTAATGCCACATTTATAAGACAATTATCAATGTTTAGTAGTACATTTACATGGCACGTACCAACGTCTGATGCTACATTTTCACACGAAACCGACGTCTAATGCCACATTTATAAGACAATTATCAATGTTTAATAGTATATTTACATGGCACGTACCAACGTCTGATGCTACATTTTCACACGAAACCAACGTCTAATGCCACATTTATAAGACAATTATCAATGTTTAATAGTACATTTATATGGCACGTACCAACGTCTGATGCTACATTTTCACACGAAACCAACGTCTAATGCCACATTTATAAGACAATTATCAATGTTTAAAAGTACATTTACATGGCACGTACCAACGTCTGATGCTACATTTTCACACGAAACCAACGTCTAATGCCACATTTATAAGACAATTATCAATGTTTAATAGTACATTTACATGGCACATACCAACGTCTGATGTTACATTTTCACACGAAACCAATGTCTAAATCCACTGTTATAAGACAATTATCAATGTTTAATAGTACATTTACATGGCACGTACCAACGTCTGATGCTACATTTTCACACGAAACCAACGTCTAATTCCACATTTATAAGACAATTATCAATGTTTAATAGTACATTTACATGGCACGTACCAACGTCTGATGCTACATTTTCACACGAAACCAACGTCTAATGCCACCTTTATAAGACAATTATCAATGTTTAATAGTACATTTACATGGCACGTACCAACGTCTGATGCTACATTTTCACACGAAACCAACGTCTAATGCCACCTTTATAAGACAATTATCAATGTTTAATAGTACATTTACATGGCACGTACCAACGTCTGATGCTACATTTTCACACGAAACCAACGTCTAATTCCACATTTATAAGACAATTATCAATGTCTAATGCCATATTTATATGACAATTATTATAGTTTTTAACATATTTCTGTGAATGTTTACAAATGTGTGATATCAGCGAGAATGATTTTATTTTTGATCATCCAAACATTTGTTAGAAAAATGTCTGAATGGTTGACATGAAGTTCTTATATTTTATTCTACATGTAGACCTTTCTATAAAAAGGAAGTTTTATAATATTATAAGGCTTTGAATGATCTGTACCGAGAGTATTTAGAAACAAAATATGTTTCACCTTGTATAAAATTCCTTAGTACTCTGTTTAGATAAGATAATGCTTTTAAAGGTCGGTATGTATGTACTATTGGAGCAAAAATAATGACCAAGAGTATCAGAATCCCGTATCAATATGTTGTACTCTTGTCTCAGAACCAAGTTTCATGACTCTTAGTACAAGTAGTTGTTTGTCCGTGATGCTTTGGACTGTGTGTGTGTGTGTGTGTGTGTGTGTGTGTGTGTGTGTGTGAGAGAGAGAGAGAGAGAGAGAGAGAGAGAGAGAGAGAGAGAGAGAGAGAGAGAGAGAGCGTGGAATTACAAAGTGCTCATAGACTAAACACTGTTTTAGATTGTTGTAAATTCATTTAGAGACATTATGGACAGTACATTGTGATACACCATGACTGTTTGCACTTTAGCACATTATTGGCACATCAACATATTCAAACTCTAGAATTCACTCGGAGAACTCTATTTTGGATTGTGATATAACATTTAGGATTTTTTTGGATTTAATTCACAATCCTGTAGGATCCTCTTAAATTTCCATTTTATAATTTGAAGAATTAAATTATTTCAATTTTACAAACTTGTTTGTTTAGCTTTGTTTTTTGTCACTTAGGTGAAGGCCATAGAGAACGGCAGTATTATTTATATTATGTAAGAAAAAGTTCGTTATGATAGGAAAAGTTCTTTTTAGGTAGTGAGTTGTTTGTTCCGATGGAATGTCGAGTTCGTTCTGTAATTGTTGTTTTCTAACATAACCTTCTCATTTCTTGCTATGAGAGTGAATCTGATACTGCTTAAGATACGCCTCGGCTCTTGCTGAGAGAGAGAGAGAGAGAGAGAGAGAGAGAGAGAGAGAGAGAGAGAGAGAGAGAGAGAGAGAGAGAGAGAGAGAGAGAGAGAGAGAGAGAGAGTTGTCCTTTTAAGAATAAGGTGTCTTTTTAATGGCACATCATTGGGGAAGCTTTGGCAACGAGAGGTAGCGGAGATCGCAGAAAATATAGACAGACACTCTTCTCTGATCTAGGACTAACAACTGATGATTCAGATAGGCTCGGCCTTTTTATATCCCGAGATTACGTGGCACATCTACGTGCCCCAATCAAAGGGTCTGTCCTAATGAAGGCTAATCTCGTGAACTGATTACCTTTTTGTTACGTCTTGTTTATACCCTATAATAATTGTAAAGAGGCTATTGCTTTTGTTCCACTCATAACATTGATTACTACTCAAAACATGGATTACGGCTAATTTCGATAAATCGCTTTTGTTCCACTCGTGTCTCGTATTACCACTCGTTACGTAAATTATTAATTTTCTAATATTTGAAAAGAAAACGAGACCTGATTCGTTCGGCTGATTAATTTCGTTACAGTTGAAAAGAAAGGGATTAAATCGTATTGTTATGAACTTTGAACCAGACTATTTACGATTACTTTTGTGAAAAACGGCTTCTAAAGTAAATCTGTTATTATGTCATCCAAGCCATGAAATATTGAACCAAGTCATGTAATTTTGTAACTAATCTCAATTTGTAAGGAACAACATAGTCTTACATATCTTTTACTTTTTCTACCCAAAATTGATATCCTAATAATATCACCTACAATTTAATCCAACAAAGTAAAGCACATTGCACCGTCCGTCTCAATGCCCATTACGAAGCGTACTTTACAAATTGCCAGAGAATAATCTGAAGTGCACGTTTTGGCTAAGATGGTTGGATCCGTTTGGTTGAAATATGCCATGACGATGATATAAAATTATGCCTATTTACTGCAAAATTTAAGACCCAAGGTTATTCAACACTTTGTATTGATTCGTTTCACAATTAGATCGCAGTCGTAATCCAAAGATATAAACCTCGTCATCGTCATTTTCGTCGGACTAAAAAGGATAAAAACATCGCTCAGTCAGATTGCTCTCCTTATTCTTGAACATTCAATCATTCTACTTCATTTATCTGCGCACTATATAAAACTAGTCTGAAAAAAGATACACACATGTGTTTGCATTTGTTGAACGTGAGTCTCAAAGAAGCGTTTGCCTTGATTTACTTTATCAGCACGTCATTTACTATAGGGACTCATTCACATTCCTAAACAAAAATATTTTACATTTTACAAAAACGCATGAAGTGGTATAGACGCAGCATGCAAATCAGAGAAATGATACCCACATTAAAAAAATACAATTTTCTTGAAACAGGTTGACAGCGAATTGTTTGGAAGTTTTATTATCCATTTACTTGCAAGATTAGACCCCAATGTAGTTGCAACTACCAAAACAAGAACAAAGACTAAGAAAACAAATATAACTGTTGTTTCAACAGCATACAAACAAATGAATCGCACAAGAAACCGAACGAGAAAACAAACAACGACAACAATGGCAAAGAAGAAAAAGGCAGCAAAAACGACAAGTACCGCCAGAAAGAGAGGCACTGCAGCCAGAAAACGCATTCCTACATACCATCAACTGCCAGTCATCCCAAAAGCAGCACCCAAAACAGTACCCTAACTAAAAATCAGTATCTCCGAGTGGGGGTGTGTTTGCTGATGCCAGCCAAAACCGATATAAGAAAAGTATCTTCAAATCAGTTAAGGAGGCTTCTGAAATGTATACTCGTTTCAAAATCTACACTTCCTTCATCTTCTTCGTCTTTTTGCTGCTGCTGTTGCAAACAAAAAAGCACTGCCCAAGAAAAATCGAGTCGATCTGTCAAAAGAATTTTTTGATTGAGTCCGTTGAAAACGTCTTCATGTCGTCAAGCGTGCAAGGAAAAGCTCTATGATGTCCTGAAAAGACTTAAATTGGAGCAAAACTGTATCCTCCCTCGTTTCGACAAGAGATATATCTGTCTTACTTTTGCACCTTCATTTCTCCAAATTCCTTACAAATATTCCAGATAGTTTTGAGGTTTTTTTCCTTGCCTTCAGTAATTTTTAGTTTGTTTTTACATATTTTAACCGGGGCCCTGAGTAGTAGGAGAAAGTAAGAATCCGAGCTCAACAACCCCCTCCAGACCTCCAAACAAATACAAAATACCTAGGTAACGTAATAGAAAACCTATTGCAATCAATAATTGCGTTAAGAATCCGAGCTCAACAAATACAAAATACCTAGGTAACGTAATAGAAAACCTATTGCAATCAATAATTGCGCTAAGAATCCGAGCTCAACAACCCCCTCTAGACCTCCAAACAAATACAATAGAACACCTGTTGCAAAATACCTAGGTAACAGGTAAAATTTAATTACGTGATCTTCCAGAATAAGCAAAATGATGTGTCAGACTCAATTTTCCAAATCATTACGATTTAGCAGAGCGTGGCGATTGTGGACTAAATTACGCATTAGAATTCCAGTAAGGTAAGTGGTATTATACCTCATTACCAACTGTTAATGTCTCAACTGTAGATATCAAAAATATTTCATTATCATGGTGATAGAGGCTAAACTTTATTTTACCGCTGACATAACGACGGGACTCAAACAAATCTTTTATTTGTGATTTGTTAAGAGGGTATTTTTTGTCGATAAAATACACCTTTGACCGATCAAGATCAATTGTAAGTTTGGTGTATTTTTGCTGACTAATCGGACAGTGAAAGTTTTTAAATTCCGCAAGCAACTTTTGATACAATTGTTCGAGATAATTAAAATACTCGCTGTCATCAGATCTGATGAGCGAAAGTTTTAACTTGTCACGGCTACCACTAAAGCATATGCCTGATGTTTCATTATTAATTTCAACTGTCAATGGTTTGCCGTCCATCATTAGATATTTGATTTTGCTACTGTAGCTATTTGTTACTGTCAAATTTTCAAACATTATTTTTAAAGTTTAGATAAAATTTTAGTTTGCAAAGATAATGTCAAATATATCTCTATCATCATGACAATACCCAAGTGCAAATGTATCTACCCCATTTTCGCAATAACGTTTATCATCAAAATTGCTCAAACCGCGTTTGATAAGGACATCTGTTTCGAGCTTATGATGATTTGTCCGAATTGACATAGCTCTTATAAAACTAACACCACCATCAAGCGCATACTTGTAGTCATCAAATTTTATAAACTTTTTAACAAAATCACGAGGCAGACCTTTTGCTTTTTTTGTTATTTTATTATTGTCTAACAATACGGCATACATTTTACTACGTAATCCGATAAAGTATTTGATAGCGCTCGAGTTCATTTCATCTTTGAACTTACCAATAACCTTTTTATTTGTGTCGTCATGAAATTTACTGTCACGTGGGTAATCAGAAAGATCAAACAGATATCTATTATCATGCATATCCTGATAGATGTCCTCACATTCAATTTCATATACGAGCGAATCAGTATCAGTAAATAATAATCTACTAGCCGGCCATTGATTTTTAACAAAATTATAATGAAAATCGTACATCAGCCACTTTGATAAATCTAACACTGAAGCTCCAACGTAGATCGGCTTGTTTAGTTTTAGACTTGTTTTTCTTCTTTGTATCGCAACAAGATTCTCATTAAATATTTTCATGCTCACAAAATCATCGTCTGACACAAGTTTGTTTCTGCGATTGACATCATTGACTAGTTCGATATTTACGCGTTTCCTAATATTCTCCATCGTCTTGCCAAAAACAGAATTGTTCATCAGTTTGAAAAAGTTTTTCTCAAAATCAGTTTTTGCCGCAGCTCTTCTTGTAGTGTTCGAGTTAATATAACCTCTCATCCACGGTGACTGATTAAATTTTAGTACGCGATGAACTTTTCTCAACACGAGACCAGCATTGACTGCTTGTTTTAAAGCTTTGTAATGCAAAACATAATTACGTTTATGAAGCAAATTTGGTACTAGTTTCTTTACCATGGAATGTTGCCTTGGTGATGCTAACGCTTGTTGTTCTTTTGATAACAAACTATAATCTATAACCATCGATTCCGCACAGAAAGGGTAATCGTTATGCAATTTGTGTAGCGAAGTTGGATAATCGAGATCAACTTCAACGAAATACGAAACATCGTCGGGTATCTTTTTTTCTGTCTCTGATAGAAATTGATCAGCCGTGATCCAATGAAAGCCACCAAGAGGCATTGGTTCTGCCATCGAATACCCGTACAAGTTATTGCAATCTAGATAAACTATATACTTCGAAGGAAGGTCAGGATTATACTCTTTCAAATATTTGTTGTTTGCTTCAGCATATTTCTTCGTTATCACGCTAATACCGCCTCGGATACCTTTTTCAATAAAATTGAACATATCAACATCAGTCAGTAATTCCAACCTTACCTTACTAAACTTTAACAGAGCATCCCATGACAGTCCGGGGGCAGAATAATACCAGCAAGGATCTAGTCCGTAATTATTATAACTCACTTCTCGAAAACTTTCAAAAACATCTGCTAATAATAACACGTCAGTTTTCAAATACAAATCGTGATAATCACCAAAAGTCTCACAATCAAACTCTTTCCAAATATCTTGTGCATACTTGTACTCGTCATCAGTTATATTTTCTTTTTTAAGTTGCGAGTAAAATTTGTCTTTGCTAGGTAAAGATGTTTCATCAAATTTACTCCAATCGTCGAGATATTCGTATGGAAAAACTCCTTTTTTAGCTAATAGATTAAATTTATCTCCAAAACAGTCTCTTAGGTTATTAAATTTACTACAACCTTTTACTAACTCATCTAACGAGTCTGCCATAAACTGCAGGCTGTCAATAAAACGTAATTTACCTAGCGTAACTGACATATACTTTTCAAAATTATTTGGAATGCATTTGATGACATTATTGAGTTTTAGATGAGCTTTTATCTCAGGATCACCAAAAGCTTCTACGATGATGTGACTATCATATCCTCGAAAATTGTGAAGAATAACTGGAATAAAATCTGGAGCGTGAAATTTTAAATTACACTGGTCATGAGCCGCTCCACGATACTGTCCGGTCAAATGGCAATGGTCACGTACTTTTTTGTCAGTCCTGACATTGTCAGGGTCAAAAGCTTTTTCACAAATATAACAAATTTTCGCTTGCTCGTGATCAGATTCTTGTTGAGGTGTTAATTTTAACATTGGAGTTACTTTTTTCAAACGATAAGTAATATTATCAACTTCGTTAATCAACTGCTTGAGAAGCCAGACAGCTGGATTTTTACCTCGATATAATTTGATCGGTTTAGATAACCTCGAATCAGCGCAACAAACTACCTTGTACGCTACTCCACATGGAACATGATTTTGAATTTTTCTTGTACTCGATTGGTTAGGATCATTTTCTACGCCAAGTACAGGTTGAAGTAAGCATTCGAAATCGACGTATATGACGAAAGGAATTTTTAGTTTATGATTATGATGGACAAACTGTAACACGCTATCTTTTTTAGATGGCATTGTTATTCTTTGTACGTCACTACAGTACTGCAAATGCTTTTGTAATGTTTCATTGTCTCTACAACCGTGCAAGCAGCGATAACAAAAGAACTTTTTGTTGTTATTTTTATTATACTGTCTTCCAACTAGTCTGTTAAAGTTTTTGATCCAAACGTAATGATTTTTATAAAACAGTAAATTGATAGTCGATTGTGAAGCTTTTTCTGAAATATACCTCGGATAGACATTTTCTTTTTCATCTAATCCGAAAACGTTAATCGAAACATTATTTTGCTTTTCAAACTTTGGTATTTGATTTTCTGCCACTGGAAAGTCAATACCAGCACAATTTAATCTTGACACGTGACTGATATACTTCTCAACACGATCAGCATTTTTTTCTGCTGGAAATAGCGCGGAAAGAACAGCCCATTGGAAACATTTGCTATCGACGTTTTTTATGTTTATACAGCACTGTTTATTTTTTATTTTTGGTGGCAGGTCGATATACGAACTACCGCGTAATGCGTCATATTTCATCGTGTGAAACAAAATTTCCTTGATCATTTCAAACTTCCAACCCGAACCTAATTCGGTAAATTCTTCTATTTTTTTCCAAATTTCTTGGTGTATTTCATTAGATAGTGACAAAAGATCACTACCAAGTAAAACACGTCTAGATTTTGCGTTGATGTAAGGGTCTGCAATTTCCTTGTTAGTAGATTCTTCCGTCAAAAGTAGTTTTGAAAATATAACGTGATATTGCACTAACAATCTTAGACCCTTGTGTTTTTCAAGCTCACGTTTTACAGTCGTCTGTAGCAGATGAAAGAGATTTGTTTCAGAAAAATTTACTAAAACGTTTTGATTATCAAACTGATAACTATTGTCAAAACCTGTAAAAGCAGTCGCTATTTTAACAGGTTCTCCCATAAGTCTCTTCTTGGCTATATCACGCAATTTCAACATTATTATATTATAATATAATCTCTAATTGATAATTTACTCCGCTAAACAACAATTAGAGATAAAAAATATCACCTATAATATAATGACAGTAAATCTGACAAGCGCACGTGAGCAAGAGGAATATTACGTTTACCAAAAGTACAACCTGTACGCTGGAAATGCACTTGGTTCGGTTATTAATATCATTACTGGAATATCTGTTGGTAAAGCAACGCCAGCGGGTTATACGATTAGTGTAAAGGGAGATAATACTGAAAGAATTACGATGTTTAGAAAAGATTTTATTTACACGTTATTTTGCGATGACATTCCAGAGGGGAAACGAGTATATCATTATAACGGTAAAGTCACTGATGATAATATTGAAAATTTATCCTTACAAGACGAGTTTCAGCCGCATCCGGTCTTTGATTTATACGAGGCTAACGATCGCGGTATTATTAGAAACAGAAAAACTAAAAAAGTTCTTAATAATATGAGCAATATGGGATATATCAGTGTGACTGTTAGAGGAACATCGACAGATCGAGTTTGTTATACTGGTCATAGGTTTGTTTACGAGGTGTTCAACGGATCTATACCCAATGGTCTGGTTATTAATCATATCAATAATGTAAAAACAGACAATCGATTGGAAAATCTGGAGCTAGTGACCCAACAGGAAAATGTGAGAAAAGGACGAGGTGGTGGTATTAATTTTAGATGCCCAATAAAACCTGTTATTTCGTTAAACCTTGAAACGGATGAGGAGATCAAATTCAAATCAATTACAGCTGCGGCGAAATATTATAATATAAATCCCAGAGCAGTAAAATTTGTAGCTGATGGAGCAACAAAATCAGCTTTTTCAAACAAATATGATGCTAGTATTATTTTTAGATATGATGATTAATAATATTTTGTAATTCGGTTTTAGTCAAACAATGATGAGCAAATGCTATAATATCATCGCAATCAAATTTTAGCGTCGTTACTGCACTTTCATTAATTTTATTTTTTTCTGCTTCTGTTAGTAATATTTTATGAGAATCACCTTGCATTACAAAAATCTCAACGGAATATGAACTATAACCTGACAAGCATTTTCTTACCGCTTCAGTCAGTTCGTGGTAGTTTATTATATTAACTTTTTGGTGATATTTGACCTTGTCAGTCATCTTATAAAAACAAATTAGATAAAAAGTATATTATAATATGGATATGATGAAACGACTTGCTAGCGATAAGGTCTCCACAATCTCTAATGATATGATAGACAAATCCATTGGTTATAACGAAGATGATATTTTATATAACAACGAATCTGATGATGATGAAATAGTCACCGTCGTTAACAGATATAATTATAGCAGACCAACCACTGGAAAATATAATGTCAAGTATCACATTGCTAAAAAAATTATAAAATTTAATTTTACCGTTACCGAACAGCAGGTATTTTTACAGTTAATCAGACCTTTTTTAAACATCAAAATTCCAGACCGACAGAAAAATATAAAATTTGATTTCATATTTGTTAAGATTTTTAATCTTATGACGATCTCTGACGATCGCAGACAATATCTAATATCATTATGTAAACCAGTAAAATGCAAATCTATCAAACGAAAGTATGAGGAAATTTATAATAGCATTATTTCACAGTCGATAAAATCGACCGGGTTGGAATCCAGCTGTTAAATTTATCACTATACCCACGCCATTTGACTAAACTTTTATCTCCTTTTTTCCTAATCACTTTTTCGATAATGAAAACATCTTGTTCAGTTTTTTGTAGTTCTTGTTCGTAAAAACTACCTACTATAGGTTCACCTGCCAGATCTTTTAACGCGTACGTTACAGGTATTGTTAAGAGTACTTTATCAACAACAAATACTTCTTCGCTCCAGTTTGGAGTAAATCCTTTTTCAAATATCTTTTTAGTCAAAGAGATTCTAACTTTATCACCGACCTTAAATTTATGTCTGCGGTACATGTTTTCGTTTGCTAATATTGGATTTTTGATAGCGTCATTGGGTGACATTTTGATGGTTCGATGTTTCGTGTTATTATATTCGCCTACGATTTGAGAAAGGTCATCGATGTACCTGTTGGTGTTTTTAGCTGTCATATGTTTGTGTAATTTTTCGTTTAGCGTGCGATTAAATCTCTCGACAACAACGCTTTTGCCTTCGTTTCCTGTAACGTATTTTTTAATATTATTTTGTTCTAGAAACTGCTCAAACTTTTTGTTAAAAAACTCGGCTCCATGATCAGTCCAGATTTTGTTTGGTTTTCTTTCGGTACTCGTTATTATTTGTTTTAACGCATCAGTGATTGACGTTCCTGTTTTATCTGAAACAGGTACACTAAAAGCGTATTTGCTGAAAACATCTATAACGTTAAACAAATACTTCTTTGGAGCGCCATCAGCGCCAACGTTAAACTGAGCCATATTAGATACATCTACCAAATCTATTGCCCAGATATCATCTACAGCGTTTGCAACAACTTTGCGTCTCGAAAACTTTTTTTTTTAGGTCTGTGTAGTTCGACTGCAAGATCATCGTATAATTCTTTTCCGAGTCGAGACTCTCCGAGTCCAAGTTTATATTTTGCTCCTATCATTCCCTGAACAAATCTTCTATCAAAACGTTCTCGTAGATTTGTTGGCTCCATATCATGTAATTCGTCTAACATTACTTTATCACAATCTGCTTTCGAGTTTTCATGATCACGATAACAGATATCATGACGCATTGCTATTGCATCCACTTGATTATAAGGCTCTTGGCCTGGCAATGGATTGTCGTTTTCATCTAGTTGTTGATCTAGCGGATTGTAAGGACCTGTATACCGATGACCTGGCAAAGTCCAACCGCCTTTTGGTTTTGGTAATTTTCCAATAATTTTATGTATATCTATACCTAACCCTATTATTTCTCTGTTATTACAACGTTGACAGTACGTAATGATTTTATCTTGTTCTATGCAAAGATCTTTGTCACAATCACAATTGCATTTCATTTTATTTTATTTTGTTTCATAAGATTAATCGTCGATCAAGATAACTCTATCAACGCTAGATCCTACTTGTTTTTTCAAAAACATACTTTTCTTTCTACCACAGATTGCACAAATACTTTTTAACATCGTTCTATTATTTTTCGTTTTTTCCGTCATCTCATCCTTGTTCTCTGTTTTAGTTTTGCATTTGAGACAGTATGTTGACATTATTATATCAAGGAGTTTAGATAAAATTGATTGCAATATTATCATTCGCATGAGAAGGATGCTCATCAAATTGTAAAATAAACTTTAAAAAGTTTTTACTTCCAGAGCTTTTACTCTGGCGCATTTGTCTGACAAACATGATACAATAATAACCACAAGCTGATGTTCCAATCGGCTGTAGTTGATTAGACGAATAATTTATTTTATCAAATTTTTTAAAAATATATTTTTTTATGAGATCGCTTGGAGGAAGTCCGAACGAATCAAAATAATTGTTATCGTGGACAGCAACCCAGTGGGTGCCAGAGCCATCATTGAAGTTTTCAATATTTACAACACAAGAACCGCCTGTTGGTACGTCATCGAGTTCATCCTTGGAAAATACTCCTCGAAATCCAACAACGTCCTTCAATTTTTCAATGATGTCAAAATTGCTCAATAACGTCTGGTCCCTGGTAGAGTTAATCCGCGTCCGATTCCTAGTAAGTTTGGCAGCAGACTTCCCGCTAGTCCCGCTAGAAGTGGAGCGAAAGGAATAATTCCTCCTTGTTTTGTTTGTTTGCGTTTTGTTGTTTTCTTTTTTTTCGATGATTTTGTTTTTTTTGGCGACTTTTTCGTTGGCATTTTATTTTATACTATTACATAAAACTGAGTGACTATGTCACTGCCGATAGATTTGTTTGATACCACGACCTTCGACTGCTTTCTTTGTTGCGCCAGAGACTGCTCCTGACGCAGCCGCAAGTCCAAGTGTACCAAGTACTGGTAAAACTTTGCTAGCTATTATTGATAACGCTGGTCCAAAAAATCCACCTTCTTTTGACATTGCAGTTACCTGAGAAACAGATAATTTCAACACAAATGGTTTTCCTTTGTCGAGTTTATTGATTTGTTGTTGCGTTAGCATGACTTTTACTGCAATTTTATTTGAAGTTTCCGGAGAGATCATCAAAGAAACAGAGCTGCGTTTAGCAACAGCTGCTGATAATTTTTCAACTTGACCAGATGTTAGGTATATTTCTCGAGTTGTGTATTTGGTTTTCATAATGTTATATCCAAGTTGTTAGATTAAACTTGTACTGTCATTCTTCCTTTGATTGAATCGATGGTCAGAAATCGATCACTAACCAATAGCGCGTATACGTTATACTGTTCACCTGGCACATCGCCCAGTGTCCACGTGACCTCAATATCTGCAGTCGATCCCACAACACGCTCCAAATGTTTTGATACGTCGAAGTAAAAGATGGGATAGAGCGTTCGAAACTCTTCTATTGATATTTGAGATCCACTGTCCGCGTTCTGATATTTTTGCATTGCTTCCATAAGATACATGTACGGCCGAGAGATGTTTCTGGTGGCGTCTTCGGCAAAGTTACATTCGATTGCACGTTCGGGATACTGTTTGGAATTTACTCTCACAAATATTCGTCTAACGTCTGGGTTATCGAATATGGAGTTGTTTATTTCCTGATTGTTACGACGTGCTTGTCGTTGAAATACGACGAACAAGTGTCGCGGTAGTTGTTCGCTGGGCGTGGTCGTTACACGCCATGTGTAATCAGTCGCGTTGGGAATGGCTGTTTGATAAATCCTGTTCTGTTGGAAGTGTATCTTTTTTGTAAAGGTGGCTAGTAAAGATTCGAGCTCCATCATTTTAGCTAATGAAGGGACAACCCGAGGCATCCACAGTGCTAATCTTGTAATAGAAAACTGTCCCTCAGCCACTCCACCGGCGTGTATTATACAATCGTTTTGATCAGCTCGATCTAATATAAGCGTATGTTTTATTCCTCGAAACACTTTGTTATAATCACGGCAAAATCCAAAGATTGTACTTAACGGAAGCATCATCGTTATTCTGCGGCAAACGCTTTTCGTTTAGCAAATCCCTCGTTATACTGCTGTCGTCTTATATTTGTAACGGCTAATCTTATCGAATCACCTATCGCAGCGGCATCATTAGCAGCAGGATTGACGATGAGATTATTGTTATTTGCAGCAGGATTACCAGCACCAGTACGAAACTCACTCGAAACAGCTGTACCTAATGAGGTATCTTTGAACCACATCATATTTGTGGCTATTGATCTGGAATAGTCATCGCTAAACGAAACGATGTTTAGTATTGTACTCGCTATGGGTAAGTGCATCGAAATATCTTCTACGGTTTGATTGGCCAGTTGGTATCGTGCACTCTTAAACAAGCTCCAACCATTATTGACGAGAGCGATTTCTGCATCAGCTGCAATATCACCACCTATCACAGTTAATATTTGACCACGCACTTCTAGCATTGCCTTATGGGGTAGTAGAAACACGTCCTCGTCTCTTGTGTTAAAAGTTCTAACCCCAGTTTTATTCGGTTCGTTCGAGTTCTCATCGAGATACTCGACATACTCTAATTCTGTTACAGCATCGTCAGTATCAATTTCTTCTGCAAAGTCGATATAGTTTTTAGCTGACATTTATTTTATAATCGTTACACAAAATTAATTTATAATCGTAATTAAAAGGCAGCAGGGGTCATCGGTTTTGTCTTCTTTACAAGTTTACGTACTATTTCTTCACCACTCGGCGACAATAATTTTTTTGTTGTAGCTATCATAGCTCGTTTTGTTTCTTCTGTTGGCGCAATATCTGATATTACTCGTTTTATTTCAGACACCGTAGGTGTTGTTGAAGGTCCTTTAATCTTATCAGCAATCTTTTGCCCTACTGCAGTGCCTGCTGAAGATGCCGCCCCTGTAGCGAAAGCTTTACCGGCGTCAAGTGCAATGGGCGCTACTTTACGCGCGATTCCTGGAATATTCTCTGCAATTGTTGTAAATATATTTCCAAAAAATCCACCTACAATTTTTCTTCGATAAACTTTTCTTCGTCTCATTTTATAAAATTATGTACACAAAATCACATGCCTAAGCAGTGCGTAGGTGTAAGTAATACGTGACTATCTCGTTGTTCACGTCTATTTGTCGTCCAGATTGGTCTGTGAGTTGCATTGTAATGCTTGTAATTTGATTCTCAGGTGTTATTGGATAGTAGATAATCTGTCGCGGAGTGATTTGCATGAGAGAACCCGGTGGGACTTCTGGTGAGAAACTGTAGATCGTTTGCCCGCGGTTGCCTTTTGACGTATAAGATCCAGATGCGATAGAGCAATTGATGAGTATTGTATTTATTTCTGTGATATCTACTGGTAGTTCTCCATCAAATGTCAAAGATTTATCTTCACCGGTGGTATAGTATAAAACTCTAGTAAAACCTAACATCTTTCCAAAACTTCTTTCTTCAAAGATGACTTTCATATTTCTTTTCACTGTTATCCTAGCTCGTAAGGTGTTATAATTCGCCGCTAATTCGAAATTATCAGCATTCCCACCAGCTTTTGTTAGAAGCTCTTTTATTGTTCTGTTTAGATCAGTAATGTTATAAGCTCCTTGTGGAATCTGTAGTTTGTATTGTATATCAATAAACTCTTTTTGTGATGTTGGAGATTGTTTAACATTAACGATTAAAATTTCATCATTAATCCCAGTTTTAATATTCGGCATGGCGTTCCAGCAAGTACAAGAAATTAATCCAATCTCATACTGTTTTGCAGGATCTAGTTCTATTGGTGGGTTGTAATTTACTGTAAAATTCGCGCTGTTTCCTGTTATTTGTGATGAATCAAGCAATAATGTTGTTTGCATTATACTAATATTTTAGATAAGATCGCGGTGTAAAATTTCGTACTCGGATGATGTTAGTAATCCACTCGATCTTAGATGATCAAGTATATCAATAATTTCGTTATCAATCTCTACACTTTCATTACCAGCTTCTTTAGAGGATATCAACAGCATTAGCCGATCGACTATGTCTGCGTTTGATGTAATATTTTCACACCTTTTCCTCTTTTTTCTGGTAATCTTTTATCTCGATCATCTTCGTATTTATCAAACAATCTTTTAAAATCCCAACCTTTTTTATAACCTTTTGGTTTATTTCGATATCGTTCTGATGTTTTAAGAAAACCTCAGCAATAATTCCTTCTCTAATATAATTGAGTAATGTTGGAATATTTCCTTCATCTTTTTGATCTTTAATTTCTTCATCAGCATGTAAACCATTTTTTATAATTTCTCTTAATTTTTCTATCAAATTATCATACTTTTCTTTTGGCCAATCTCGAATACTATTAATATTAGTGATATCATATTTTTCCATAAACTCGTTATACTCGGAATCGCCTATTTCTACCCTAGCTTGTCTTCTGTAAATTTTTATAGTTTCTTCAAAAGGTATCATTTTTATCACACTTTCTTGTAATATTTTTTGTTTCTCAGTTAATTCTTCAGTTTGTTCTGATAATTTTTCCATCATACTTCTTATCTCATCTGGATTAACCGTCAATCTTGTTATTGCGTGTTGAAGTTCAAGAGGATTGTTCATTAGCCTGTCAAACTCAGCTTGTCGTGCAGCAGGATCAGCAATGTTTCTTACAAGTTCGTTTACAATTTTTACAGTTTCTTCTTTTGATCTTTCTCCAAGTAAACCAAACAAACATGGCGTCACTCGACTGATAATTTCTCTGGAACCGTGTCTATTGTGTTAAACAAAGATGTTGAAGAAACTTTTATGCTAATAGCAGATGACAAAAAATTAACTGCTGTGTCATATTGGTATTGTCTGGAATTTGTGGCTGAAACACCTCAACTAGTTACTTAATCAAGCCTGAGATTATGTGAACAAATATTATAATGAAAAAAAGTATAGTTGATTTCAATCATATTTCAAAAGATATTCCAGGACAGGATGTTGACGCACTAATACAATACTACAAATATTATCATAAAAAACTTTGGTGCGTTAAAAAATGCTACAAATATTATAACAAAATACTTCGAGTAATATCATATCTACCCTTGTTAATGACTAGTTCTGGCATAATTTCAAGTGGTATATCATTAAACCCGTTTTTGTTAATCATATCCGGTGTTGGTGTTTCTCTTACAGCAGCTTGTAAAAAAGTTGAACCTAAAATTTCAATAAAAAAGCACGGCTGCGGAACATCAATTATAACTTACAAAAAACTACTTGATCAAATAAGATCTTACCTACGAGGAGTAAAATATAGTATGGACGATTTAATACGTGAATTTCGTATTATTGACAATATGTTAACAGATATTCTACCCATGAGGATCAGCAAATATGAGAAAGATTATCAAAAGAAGTATGATATAACATAAAATTAAGATATAATACCACTTACCTTATTGGAATTCTAATGCTTAATTTAGTCCACAATCGCCACGCTCTGCTAAATCGTAATGATTTGGAAGATTGAGTCTGACACATCATTTTGCTTATTCTGGAAGATCACGTAATTAAATTTTACCTGTTACCTAGGTATTTTGCAACAGGTGTTCTATTGTATTTGTTTGGAGGTCTAGAGGGGGTTGTTGAGCTCGGATTCTTAGCGCAATTATTGATTGCAACAGGTGTTCTATTACGTTACCTAGGTATTTTGTATTTGTTGAGCTCGGATTCTTAACGCAATTATTGATTGCAATAGGTTTTCTATTACGTTACCTAGGTATTTTGTATTTGTTTGGTTTTTTTTTGGGGGGGGTTTGTTGACCCGGGGATTTTTTAATTTTCTTTTACTATTTCCCTGGGGGCCCCCGAGGGGGCTAAAGCGCTGTCCTTTTAGGAAATCATTTGCCATCTCCCCTTTATTGCGGGGTTCGAGTCTAGGATTCGGAGAATGTGGATATGGGGGGGAAAAACTTGCCGTGGGCTTCTCGTGGGTCGGGGGGGGTTTTTTTCCCGCGGATTTTCCCGGTTTTTTCCCTCCCCCATTAAAAACTGGCCCCCAAATTTAAAGCCAAAAATGGTGGGAAAATGGGGGGGGGGGGGGGGGGGGTTGCCCCCAAAATTTTTTCAACAAATTTTTTTAAAATTTCGCCTCGGGGGGACCAAAAGGGGGGGATTGTTTTTTTACCTACATTTTTCAAGTGGTTTTATTTTTACTTTGTATTTAAAAATGTATGAGGTAACCCCAACCAGGTTGAAGATCAAATTTCCATTTCCTGTTATATGGGGCTTTCCAATGTGCATGTTTTTTTTAAAACAATTTCCAAAAAAAAGTAATTTTATGTGTTTAAATTTTTTCATGGGGTATAAAAACTTTTCCCCCAAAGTTTTCCCGGGAAAAATTTGCTTGAATCTTTTAAAGGGACTTTCCCTGAAATTTTTAAAAAAACCCTTGTAGGGGGAATTGATGAAATTCTTTCCCTACATTGTTGTTATTCTTTCTTTTAAAAAATTAGGGGCCCAAAATGATAAACTTAAATTAATTTTAATTTTTTTTTTTTGTTTGGTATAAGATTATATATTTTTTTTTAAAAATTGTTTATTTTTTTAAAAAAATACATTTACACTTTTGGGTTATTGCTTTTTCCACACATTTAAGACCCAATTCTGTGCATAGTTGAGCCTTTTTTTTTTTGGTTTGTTTTTATTTTTTGGGGCTTTTGGGTAAATGTTAAAATTAAAATTCCTTTTTGGGGGAAAATTTTTCCCCAACCCCAAAAGGGTTTAATTTGGGAATGGGGTTTTTAATAAGGGGAAATTTCGGAATCCAGCTTGCACCCTTTTTTGGTATTTATTCCGTTTCGGCCCTCTAATGAAAATATATTGCTACCCACTAAAGAAACAACAAAAAACGGAAATCTTTTATTTTGGGGGTCCTGCAAAACCAAAGGAGTTATAAAATGTTGGTTTTTTTGGGCTTATCTTTAATAAAAATTTTTTTAAATTCCATGCCCTTGTGTCTACACTGAGCAAAACCCAGGTTTTTTCTGTACAAAAACCCAAAATTTTTGATCTTTTCTTAAATGTCTTTTTTTTTTTGAACTGTTTTAAAAATTTTTTCAATCCCCCTTTAAAAAACTTACAAATTTTGGGCCTGAAACAAAAAAATATAGGTTTTCCCTTACACGTTCAAAGAAGATAAGCTACCCCCAAGGATATTAGGGTTTTGTAAATCCCCTTTTTTTTTGGGTTTTACAGTTCTAGTTTAAAAAAAAAAAAAAAAAAAAAATTTATTTCAATCTCAAAATTTTTTGGTTTGTAGCAATGATTTTTAAACCCGCCCCCCCCCCCCCCCCCCCCCCAAAAGGGTCACAAACGGATTTTTTCTTTCTAAATAAATGTTTTCCCCCGACGTTCGGGTTTTTTTCAAATACGATGTCAGCAAGTGAAGCATGGTCACAGTAATTTTTTTCGAAATAATGTTTTTTTTGCTGTTTTTCTTGGAGATTGTTCAAAAACTGGGTTGGATTGACAAAGGTTTGCTTGCAAAAGAAAGAGGTGGGTGGAAAAATTCGTTTTTCTTTTCCCTTTGGGGGGTTAATTTTTTTTTTTTTTTTTTTTTTTTTTTTTTTTTTTTTTTTTTTTTTTTTTTTTTTTTTTTTCCTTTTTTTTTTTGTTTGGGGGGACATACGAACAAAAGGGACATTCTGCCCGCAATGAAAGTTTTGGGGCCTTACGAATTGGGCCCAAACCCTTTGGGTTCCCCATTTCCCACAGTAGTTTTTGGTTTTTCTTTAAGTCCGTGATTGTTTTTGGGGAATATTCTTGATAGGGTTCACGTAAAATGTTTTTTTATTTTGGGAAAATCTGCTTAACGGAAACAAAAAACCCCGCAAACCACTTAAGGGTAATTTCCAAATATGCGGGAAAAAGAGTCAATACGTCGGGAAAGTTTTTTTCTCTTGGGAAAACCACACCTTTTTTCTTTGGGATCTACCAGCTTGGTGCAAAAGGACATCTGCTTCTATTCGTTGTTTGGTTATGTCCTCCTGGCGAATGATCTTTACCATTCTGTTCTGTTATATTTCTCGGCATACATTCGACACACAACGATAGCACGGACAAAAAACGCCTGCTCTCGTGAGTTGCCAAACTGGACGCTACTGCAACCCGTTTTACGTAAATTTTTCGCCACCCAAAAAAACACTGGGCAAGTTTTTTTCGTGTTCAATAGAAGATAATCGGGGAAAAATTTTTGAAGGGTTGGTTTTTTTTCCGGGCAGTCATCCCAAAATTTTGGGCCCTTTGGTATTGTTGAACCTATTGAATTTTGTCCTGCCCTTTGGGGACGGTGTTTAATTTTCATGCCAGTTTTCCTAAATTCGAGCCAAAACGGGGGGACTTAAAAATTTTTGTTTTAGTAAAGGGAAAAAGCCCTAAAACCCGAACCCCCTTTGTTACCCCTATTTTATCATTTTTCTTTTTCCCCTTACGGGAAAACCCTTTTACAATGAAAGGGAAATTTGTTGCTTTTTCAGGTGGCATTTCACATTTAAATACATTAAATTTCACTATTTTCTGTAAGTTTTCTTGCCCGTTTCTCGAATGCAATAATAACATGAGGGGGGGGATCTAGACTTTCTTGGTCTTGTGGTGGAAGCTGTGATGTTGTTGTCTCACGCTCGCTGGTGTCACCTCTAAAATCAGTCATATACTTGGCCTAAAAATTTTGTTAGCGTATGAGGCAATACCAAAAGTCGTCTTCAACATTTTGTTTCTTCTTCTGTATTTTTTAAGCAAAGTGGTATCGTTCCCCTCTTTGTTTCCCAAATACCATTTTTTATATTTAATAAAAAAAATTTATTTTAAAACAGGTTAGGGGGAAATAAAATTCGTACTTACGGGGGTTTGAACCCTGGTCAGCGGGGGAAAAAGGGGCACCCATCCCCTTGCTTGCACCCCACCGGCCCATTTACCGCCGACAAAAGAAACCCCCAAAAAAAAAAAATGATGGCACTGAGTGGGTGTTTTTTGGCCCTTGCTTTGCAGCCCCCTTTTCGCTTGACGACCGATTTTAAAAATTTTTTAATTTAAATATATATATATTTTATTATATATAAATATATATATATATTTATATATAAAATAAATATATATATTATATATAAAATTATATTTTATATATTATAATAAAAAACACACACAACAACATACACACCAAACACATAATAGTTCCAGATTCCATGAAAGAAATAAAGGGACATAGGTTTTTTTTTATTACAAAAAATTTTAAATATATACAAACAGCCCGGGGGGGTTACCCGTGAATTCTTTTGTGGGAAACCCTTGAAAATTTTAGGGGCAGAATTATTTTTTTAATTTAAAAAGTTTTGTTTTTGTGTGTGTGAGTGGGTTTGGTGGTGTGTGTGTGTGTTTTGTGTAGTGAATATTTCATTTCCTTTTACAAGTATTATACCCATAGACGTGGGGCACCTGAAATTTTGGGTTTGCTACTTTATTAAAATTTATTTTTTTAAAAATTGTGTGTGGGGTGTGTGTGTGTGTGTTTTGTGAATTTTAATGTCATATACATACATGTATTATAAAACAGGACGTGGGGCGGCACGCTGAAAATACAGATAGCAAATTTTTGAACCTTTTGGTGATTTATTTACTCTTTTCGGACATTAAATTTTCCCAAAAGGGACATCGCCCAGCCCCCAATTTAAAACCCCGTCATCCCCAAAAAAACTTTCGTCATCCCCAAAATACATTTGTCTAAAAAAATCCCGGACCTATTTTCCTAAACCCCGTCTCCCATTCCGGATTTTTTTTTTTTTTTGCTGGGAAATAAAAAAATAAATATTTGGACAATAAAAATATTTGGCCCCCTGCATAGAGGAATGCATCGCAGGGGAAATACTAAGCGGGGCCCGGGGTTTAAACAAAAAAAACCCGCAGATTGCAGTTTCCCGGGTTTAAAGGGAAAAACTGGCATTTTTTTGGGGCTGGTGGACCATTACCCCTTTTCTTTTAAAAAAGAAAACGAAAGCATTTTAATTTAGAAACAGTTTTGAGCCAGAGTTCTAAAAAAATTTTAATTAGGTTTTTTTTGGTAGGGAATTTTTAAAATTAGAATTTTTAATGACATGCCCGAAATCAAAAATAAAACGTGAATTCGGGGAAAAATAGGGCAGAGTAGCTTTCGAAAAATTGTTGGGCATTTGGACCAAAGTAAAAAGGGTTGTTTTTTGACCCAAAAAGATGTGATTAGGGAAAAAAAAGGGGAATCCCCTTTTAAAATTGTTTTAAATTTATTTCTTTTTTTTTTTTTTTTTTTTTTTTTTTTTTTGGCCCCAGGGGATCGTATCTTTGCTTAAAATTTTAAAACCGTAAAACCCTTATAAATTAAAATTTAAAAGGGGGGGCCATTTTTTTCTTTCTCGAGCGGGTAGTACTAATTTTAGTACCTTAGCCCTTTTGGGGGGACCGGTACAAAACATGATTTCATGGTTCCGGGGAGTCTGCAGTTTTATAAAAAAACCCAGGGACAAAATTTTGGGGGAACTAAGGGAAATTCCCTTAACGGTATTATACAAAAAATTAAAGGAAAAAAAGGGAAGAAACCCACAACCCCCCGCTCGTTTCCCAAATTTTTTCTCACGGGGTTTTTTTCCCCTTTACAATCGCAAAAAAAGACGGAAAAAAACTACACTATCCATTAAAAAAACCAGAAAACCCCCCTTTTAATCACTCTGGGACGGACCTTTTGCATGAATGCAATCGGGCAAAAATTTAAAAATTTTTATTTTCACCATTCCCGGTAAACAAAAAAGGGGGAAGGGTGAACCTTTGGGGGGAAAAGGGGGCCCATTTTTTTACCACAGGTAAATAAGTCTTTAAAAATTAATTTTAAAGAAAAAAATTTTTAAACTTTTTTTTTTATTTCGGGTTGAAACTTTTTTTAAAATTTTTTGTATAAATTTTCCATAACGGGAAATGTGTAGGTTAAAGTTCCGATAGTACAAATAACGGTTGATGCCCCTTCATCTATTAAAAACCGCCATTTTTAAATTTCCCTAGTTTTTAAAAGGGGGGGGAAAAAAAAAAACAGATTCTGCACTGTTTTCGGAACGATTATTAGACTCAAACCGCTATTTACTGTGGGAAATAAAAGCTAGTACATATGGGCAACGGGCCCCCCAATTTTCACATTCCCGGGTTTTTTTGGACCGTAAGGGTGAAAAAAAAAGGTTAATTCCCCGGATTGCATTAATCCCAATATTTTTCGAGAGTGATGAGAAGGGTTTACGTTTTTTTTTTTTAATGGATAGTGTATTTTTTTTCAGGCTTTTGTGCGATTCAAAAGGGAAAATAAAAGACGCGTGGGGGGGGGGGAAAATTGGGAATCGAGCCGGGGTTTGTGGTAAACTTTTTGCTTTTTTCCTTTTTTTTTTTTTTTTTTTTTTTTTTTTTTTTTTTTTTTTTTATTTTTTTTTTTTTTTTTTTTTTTAAAATTTTTTTTTTTTTTTTTTTTAACACTGTTAAGGTAATTTAAATGTACTCAAAAATTTTTGTGGGTGCTTTTTTTGTTTTTAAACTGCAGACCCCCTTTGTGGATGTGTTTTTCTGGAGCAAGCCGTTTTGTGATTCACACCTGGCTCTTTCTACCCTAAATTTTAAAAAAATGTTGAACATGTTTTTTGATATCTTATGAAAAAAAATTTGGGAGTAGTCCTCTTTTTTCATTTGGAATAAATCGAAAAACCCTTGTGAAATAGTGGAAAAAATCTCGTTTACTTTTTTTCCCCGATATTTTTCTTTTTTTGAAAAATCCCATATTAGTTCAAATAATCCCTACTTCCGTTCTCACCCCTCGTTTTTTTTGTGTGCCATTTTAAAATTTTTAAAGGTTTAATGCCTAATTTAGAAAAGGGGGTAAACAGATCGTAGAAAAAAAATAGGGGCACAGTTTGGTCAAAAATTTTTCGGCGCTTTTAAAAAGGTAAATTTCAGGTTTACCATTGCCCTTTGAAAAATTTAAATAAAAAAGAAATTATATTCTCAACAAAAATGTATTGCGTAATTTTTTGAAAGGGTATTTTTTCTTCCCCGGCATTATGTCATTCAACAACAAATATCATAGGTAAAATATCCATATAAAAACTGACAACCCCTTATGTAAAAAAAAAAAAAAAAAAAAAGGGAAAAATTTTCCATGAACTCCCCATTATCTGTCAGGGTTGGGACACTTTGGGGTTTAACAAAAAACAATGCCAATTTATTTTCCCAATTTGGGGCCCCCTTTTAAAAAGTTAAAAATTTTAACCCAAAACCCTTCTTTAAACAAAAATTGATTATACTTATTTAGTAATTTCAAAATAATTGGGGTTTTGGGTTTTTAAGGGGAGGTTTTTGGGTTGCCCTTTTCCTTTACAAGGGAAAATGGGATCAGTTCTTTCCCCTAAAACCACAAAAAAAATAAGTTGAGGCTAGGGCATTGTGCTATCAAGCGGAAATTTAAGAATTTTTTGCTGAGTTTTTCAACCCAAATTTTCACATGTGTAAAAATTTTGGTCCCGTTGCTAGCGGGGAACATTAAAATTAAAATTAATTTTCCCTTATTAAAGCCAGCCCACTTTCCCCAGTCCGAGTTTTCCCCGGGTTTCTTGCCCCCCTTTTTTTTGATTTTTTTTTTCCCTGTTTTTTGTTTTTGTTTTCCCCCTGAGGGGTATGACTGAAAATTTTTAAATTTTAAGAAAATTTTAAAATTTGAGCCCCTGGGGTTTTTTGTCATGAAAAAGAAAGGGGAGATTTTTAAAAAAGTTCATTTTCCCGTTTTTAAAATTTACCTTTAGTTTTTTTAAGCCTAAATTTTTTTCACGGTTTCAATAAAAAAATTTATAAAGTTAGCTTTTAAAAATAGGATTTATACAAACTATCAAAAAAGTGATACATAAAAATTTGACCCTTGGTTTCTCATCCCAAAATTATGCCTTTTTTTGGGAAATATATTTTTTAACAAACAAAAATGTGTCAGGAATTTTTTAGGGAGAAAAACCAGTCATTTAATTTACTTACGGGAATTTTTTAAATTGAAAACTGTTACCCATTGTTTTGTTCTTTTGATAAAACATTTTTTACGGGCCATTTAACCCTTTGGAACTTTTAATTATTTAATTTTTAAAGGCAGAAATAAATCCTTTAAAAATGTTGTTTTTTTTTAATTATTTTGAAAGTTTTTGCATTAAAAAAAACAAAATTTCCATGTAACCAATGATAAAAAAAGTTTACCCAAATCAGTGTTTGTAAAATTTTTCGGGGAGATTTTTTAAATTCATTTAATTGGGCCCTAAAGTTTATAAAAAAAGTGTTTTAATTATAGCAGTATTGGTCACATGGTTTATTTCCGTTTTAGTTTTTTTGCAAAAAAATTAATTAATTATAAAAAAAGGTAAAAAGCAAAGGGTTAAAAACCTAATTTAAAAGAGGGGAATTTGAGGGGTAAACTCAGGGAAACTACCCCAAAAAAGGATAAAAAAAATCCCAAATACTTTTGGGTTTGGGCATTTTTAGTTAATTTTCCTTTCACTAAGAAACCAATCTGCCCATTTTAGTGGATTCTACACTAAAAAAACCAATCTGTATCTGTGTAGTCCTCCCACTAAAAGCAATCTAATTAAAATCGGGTTTTCCCTACATAAAGATCTGCCCAAGAACAGTCTTGTACGGGGCCCTTTAAATTTAACCCAAGGGAAAATTTGCCGCTTTCAAAAATTTTTTAAAGGGAAATTTGGAAATCGTTTGGTACACAGGGAAATTCAAAAACACAATTTTTTACTTTATATTTTTCTACATTATTTCTAGGTATTTTTCTTTGTGTTTTTAAAGATAAAAAATTCATTTTCCTTCACTAATAAACTCAGTGAAGTTCATGTCACTGATTCACGGGCCCTTTCTTTGAGCCACTGGACTGAAAAAAAAAAAATAAATGTGCAAGGGAAACCAGATTTCACACCCAAAAGTTTCCCCAAGGTTTTTTACTCACTGTGAAAATCTCACCAAAACAAACAGAAAAACCCACCGATAAGTCATTTTTTAAAGAAAAAACAATTAATTTGAATCCAATGAAAAAATGCCTTAAAAAAACCCACTTTTATCCCCAAATTAAAAGGAGACGGGGAAAAAATACTCTAAAAAAAATTTAGGGGGGGGGGGGGGATAGTTGGGGGGGTTACTGAACGGGAAACTAATAATTGGGATTGTTTACCACATGCATGCTCTTTTTTTCCTCACTGCTCGGGTCCCCAAAAAATGCAAAGATATAAGACTTTGAGGGGTTTGAAAAAATTACCCAATTATGGTAAAAAAATAGGTTACCAGAACATGACCACAAAGTAGTTTTGATCAAGGGAAATCTTATGTGTAATGGTAGAGGGTTTTTTTTAATGATTTATGAGAAACAGACTTCCCTCAGGGTTTGGGTTAAAAGGTTTAAAAGCCCGCATTTAAAGGGTCATCCCCCATTCTATTTTATATCAGATTATTTTTAAAAAAAAATGCTTTTTTTTGTTCAATAGCCCCTTTCAATATTAAATGCAATTTAAAATTTTAAAAAACTTTATTTTAAAAAAAATTGAGGAAAATCATTTGGTTTTTTTATTGGTTTTGGGGAAATAGGATTAATTTTTAATAAAAAAAGAAGTATTCTACAAAAAATCAGAATCTAAAAAAAAATTTAAAAATAATGACCAGAAAAAGGGAAAAAAAAATATTAGTATACTCAGACCAAAACAAAAATTAAAAAAGTGCATTTAATTTTTTTTTGTTTTGTTAATTTTTTCTTAGAAGGGTTTACAAAATTTACAAGGGAAAATAATGTATGTTATTGATAAAAACTAAAACATAAGTTTTTCCCGGGAAACCCCATTTTTCATTTTTAGTTTTACAGGTTTTTTTTTTTTTTTAATTTCAAAAGTATATGGTTACAGTACAGTCACAGTATAAAGTTTTATTCTAAACCAAAAGCAATAAAAAGGGACTGGCAAACCCCCACCAATATGTGGGAAAAAAGGAAAAAAAAATAATATAATAAAAGCATTAAAAATACACCAGTATTTTTTATGACCCTTTTAGTAACATTTATTGTATCTTTCAAAAGAGAATGCAAAACCCCAGATTTTTTTTTAAAACCCAAAATTTTTTTAACTTTTTAAAAAATGTCTACAAAAAATTATAAAAATTTTTTGCTTTTCCCGCCTGTATTTTGTGGGTTTTTATGTATAAAATATATTTTATATTTATATAATTTATATTATATATATAAAAATTTTTATTTTTATATATATTATATATATTGTATTTATATTTATTTTAAATTTTGTGTGTATCAAAGGGATGTATGTACCCGGAAAAAAAACCCGTCTTAAAAAGGGCCACTGCTTTTAGAACTACCCGTCTTGAGGGGAAAAGTTTTTCAGTAAAAGATTTTTTTGGGAAAATATAGTATTATATTATGACCTGTTATGGGCAGACCAAACCCGTCTTGGGGGTTTATTGTGGGTTTTTGGGAGAAGGGGTTTTTTTTTCAAGGAAAAGGTTCCCTTTTGGGGGTGTTTTCCCCCCTATTTATATATATTATATATATTTTATTTTATATTTATATAAATTTTATATATATATTTTAATATATTTATATTTATTATATATATATAATCCAGGCCAAGGTTTTGTAATACATGAAATTTTAATTTTAAGACCTTGTCCCGGTTAAATGTATTTTAATTGGGAATTTTTTGGGGGGCTTTTCTACCTTAAAGAGACTTGGGTTGGCATGTGTCTGATTCTGGAGCAAAAATGGTCATTTTTGGTTTATAGCAGGTTTTAAAAAAAAGTTGGGAAAAGGGCCCTTTTTGGGCTGAAACACAACCCTTTTTAAAATTTTGTTTCTCAAAGTTAAAAATATGCAAAAGTATAAAGATCTCTTGGGTTTTTTTTCAGATGACCACACCATTTTAAATGGTGGGGCACACTGGCCAGTTTTGTTTTTTTGAGGGATGCATCACCTGGAAAGGTTTTTTTATAAAAGCATTTGGTTTTTGAAAATGGTGAGATATGCCCCTGGGGAAAAGGGATGGAACATTGGTTCCCCAAGTTTTTGTCCAGGAACAAAAAAAAAAAAAAAAAAAGAAAAAAAAAAAAAAAAATTTTTCCCCATCTTATTTTTTTGTCAGGGTGAAGGAGGGAATTCTGTTTCAGCTGTTGGTGACACGTGTAGGGTTTTAAAACTTTTAAATTTGGGAGGGAATTTCCCCTTGGGTACTTTTTAAATATAATGGAAAAAAGAAATCAACCCCGATTTAGTAGATGAGAAGGAAAACCCTTTTTTGCTGCTTGTTTTGATCGGGACAAGTAAGAAAAAAAAATAAATTTACAAGACAAAAAAATTTTTTTCAAAAACCCCGCACCGGGGGGGAAAAATTTAAAAAATTGCTCCACTTTTTTTGGTTTTCCCCTCCACGGGAAAAAAAGGGGGGACATTTTTACAGGTGGAAAAGGGTTGTTAAAACCCGGTTTAAATTGGGGGGTTTTTCAGCCCAAAATTAAGAATCAATTTAATATGCAGGGAAGGTTTTCAGGCACACCCTTAGAAACGGATGCTTTTTGGGGGGAATCGCCATTTATCCACCAAACCAAGGGTTCCCCCAGATTTGGGGAAATTTCTTGCTGTTTTTCCCCGGGAATGGACATGTATCCCCCTTTGATGCAAGCCGTTAAAAAATTTTTGAAGGGTTTTTCCCTGCTTGCGTACTCTCATTGTGCCTCAAAAGTTTCATTTTAAATTTTAGATTTTTAACTTTTTTTCGCGGGGAAATTTAATTTTTTTATTGCATTATGGGATTCCGCAATGCAAATGAAGATGTGAGTAAGCGAAATTTCCCTCCAAAAGGAAAACCCCGGAAAACCCCCTTTTCCAGCCCAGACCTAAAAATTTCAGGAGGCTTGGTTTTTAGGGCAAAATGACTCTTGATCTAAAATCAATTTGGGTTAAAAACCTTTTTTTTTTTTTTGTGAGGTGAACATTTTTTTAGCTGTGGCAAATCAGTCTAGTAGCCTTACAGGGCCTTCCCTTGGGCCTGTTTACGGGTTCCCCTTTCCTGTCATGGCACATGGGGTTTTAAGCCATAATGACAAGTGTCAATTTTTTTCTCATTTCATGGCAGGACAATTTTATACTTTTTTTTTTTGCAATTTCAGTTTCCCAATTGTTTCTTAGGGGGAACATCCATTCTCGGTTTCCAATATAGTTTGGGATTACTAGAAAAAAGTCCTTTTTGCTCTTTTAAAAAAAAATATTTGAAAAAATTTTTTAGCCCCGTACTTAAATTTTTTAAATTTTAAGAGTTGAGGGAAAGGGAAACTCAAATTATGTTTAAATTTTTTTTAAACCTTTATAGTTAAAAATTAAAAAAAACTTTTTCCCCTTTGGGTAACATTTGTACAGACTTGAAATGTGTTCAAAAAGGTTTTTTTAAAGAAAAACACATTTCATTTTTCGATATTGTTTTTTAAATGCTAAAATAAATCATTTTTGGTATTTTAAAATAAAAAATACTTCAAAAAAAAAAAAAAAGTATTTTTTTTAAAAATTGTTTTTAAAAGAGCCATTTGTGAAAAAAGTCTGGAGGGTTTTCTTTTTCATCGGATCTATATAAATTGGTTTCACTTCCAAAACCCTCCAAAATTGTGAGAAATTTCCAAATATTTTTTAAATTGTCACAAACTTTTTTTAATTTACTTTTTTTATGTTTTTTTTATCAATTGGGTTTTTAATTGTGATTGTAAATTGTTAGAATTATTTTGTAGTTTTTGGTTTGATGGATGGGTAGGGTTTATTGTGGGATATTTAAAAAAATAAAATTGTGTAAAGGGTCTTTAAATATAAAAGTTCCCTTTTTTATATTTTATATTTATAATAAAAAAATGATTTTAAATATAATAGTGGTTTTTGGCTTTTTTTCCTTTTATGGGTCAGTCAGGTAGTTTCTTATAAGAAATTAATTTTATTGGGGTGGATTTAAAAATTTTTCAAGACTTCTACAATGTCAGATATTTTTTTATTTTGGGCAGGTAAAGCACCCTTTTGATGGTTTGCTTTTAATGGTCAGTTTTTTCATTCTTATTTTTTTCAATGGGGCAGGGGGTTTTTTTCAGGGGGTTTTCCCGGGTTTTTTCCTCTACGGGTTTTTATTTGGGTGCCATATTTGCTATTTTTGTGCTGAAAAATGGGGGTTTAAAGGCCCCCCGACAACAACATATTTTTTTTTTAGTGTAAATTGTAACATCAAGGGAAAAATATTTTTTATTGTTGTGTTAAAAATATTTATATATATATAATATAATAATTATAATTTATTTTATATATATATATATATTATAAAATTTTAAAATTATTTTATTTGGGAAAAAAGATATTTGCTTGGATTTTTTTCAGTGGAAATTGAAAAAATTTATATTTTTAAATTTTTTATTTTTTTTGAAATTATTGTTTTTAAAAAATTTTTTGAAGAAATTTTTTGGGGGTATGCCATTTTTAAAAACATCGGGCCCGTTGGTTTTAAAAGTTTTATTCTTGGACCTGAAAAACTATAAAAGAAAAATTTCAAAACTTTTTGGGCTTTTAAAAGAACCCTTTTTCGGGGTTTTTTTTAATTTTAGTTATTAAAAAAAAAAATCATTTTAAATTTTTTATTTTATAACATTGATCATAAAAAATTTTGTTGGAATTTTACAAAACTCTTGGATTTTTTTTCTTTTTTTAAGTTAATTTTTTTGTTTATGGGGCCCATTTGAGTGTAACACTTATAAGTATTTAGAAAACCAATAGTATTGGGAACAAAAATTCTTCTGGGCACAGTTTCAGTAAATTTTTCCGAACATTTTTCTATAATTACTTTATCATACTTTTGTTGTGATTTTTATGTCAAATGGAAAGAAAAAACATTGCAAATTTTGTAAATTGTATATGACAGATTACTTTTTCTTTTTTTTTTTTTTTTTTTTTTTTTTTTTTTTTTTTTTTTTTTTTTTTTTTTTTTTTTGGGTTTTTTTTTTTTTTTTTTGTTTCTTAGAGAAAATGTTCCTGGGTTTTTTCTCCCATTTTGATTGTGTTTTTCTTATCTTTTTTTACTAAAAAAATTTGGGGTTTTAAATGTAAAAAAAAAAAAAACATATCCTTTTGTAAAAATGCCAATTAGGGGAAGAGCATTATTTTAAAGCTTTTTGGGCTTTCAGTTAATATTCTTTTTTTAATTTAACTCATATTAATGTGCCCCAATATGCCTAGTCCCCGGCTGGATTGGCTGACTTTATTTTTTTCCCTTTTTTGTTTGCATTATTAAAACTATTAAAATAAATGTGGAAAAGGGCAGTGATAACCACAATTTGGCCCCCATTTTTTTAAAATTTATTTCTTCCGAATATAAAGGAAAAGCTGCATGGGGTTTTTCCCCTAAAAGATTTCATATGATGTTTAGTGCTCCTACCCCTGGTGCAGCCCCCCGACATCCCGTATACCCTTTTCAGTGGCCATTTGAAAAAATTTGTTAATTTCTTCTTTTTCCACAATAGAAAGGTTTATTAACCCTGGGGCTTTTACTAAACATTCTTAATATTAAACTAGATGGTTTTTGGGGCCCAAAATATTGGGCCAAAATTTGCAACAATAACCATCTTTTAAAAAAAAAAAAATTTAATAGAAACTGTGAATAGGGGAAAATCTTTTTATTTTCCATGGTTTTCCCCCGAAAACTTTTTTATGAAATTTTTAATGATCTCTTTGAAAATTTAAAAGCGGGTTTCTTATGATGTTTTTTTTGGGTCTAGATTTAAAAAAAGGGTACCACTTGGACATCCGGTTTGTGCTAAATTGATCCCTTTAAAATTGTAATTGCTTTCTTTGGGGAATAGATGGTTGGTCATATCAGCATAGGGTTTTCACAGAAAGACTTCTAATGATGTATAGTTGGTTTGAAATGAAAATGGTGCAAAAACTGAAAACCCCAAACGTTTTCTATGACAGAGTCCATAAAGAAAAGCTTGGGTTTCAGCTTTTCTTTCGGGAAAGGAAAGGTCATAATTAACATAAAAAGGTTTTTTCTAAAACTTTGATTTCGTGGAAAATGGGGGAAAAAGGTTTTTTTTTTTTTGATCTAATGTTAAGTATACCCACCTGTGACGATCTTGAAAATTTTGTTATGGCTACTTCTTAAAAACCCCTATCAATATTCACGAATAGCTTCTTATTATGTATCATTGGTCCTAAATCAAAATGGTGCAATCTGTATCCAATATGGAATCAGTACACAATTAATAATATCCGGTTCAGTACCCACAAATGTAGTCCCAGTCTATTTTTAGATCACTTTTTCCTGTCAAAGTTTGGTGGTGATACTAGAGTCAGATTTTGGCATTCTTGGTAAGGATTTAAAGGCAATTGTTTATTCTTTAAAATGTGAGCTTATGGTGTGGTTGTCTGTGTTTATTTCGTCGACAGTGCACATTGAGTAATAAGGTCATGGTGATGATCCAGAAGTGAAATCTGTGTTCCGTTGCCTGGTGTTTTGTTTACAATTCAGCCTCTCAAAAAAAGGCAGGTCAACCCTTGACAAGAACTAAACCGTAAAGTCATCTTTGAAGGTATTTTAGATTATCATATGATTTATATTGATTGTCACACAGTGGAAAGTTCAGTACTGAGAAACAAATGTAGAGAAAATATAGTGAAATTAATTGTGTACTATGGCGTGTCAGTAAAAACTTGAAACTGATATAAAATTTTTATTATTAATGACATACACATGAAATTTTAATAGGTTATGTGTTTTGACTTTAGAAATATAAAAATGAAATTAAAAATAAAAAAATAATTTTAATTTTAGAAATTTAAATGAAATTTAAAAAACAATTAAAAAATAAAAATTTTCCACCAAGTATACACATATATAATATTTATTTGGAATGATATGAAAATATATCAGCATATATATATATATATATATACTCCTACACCATATACAAGCTCAATTGATGGATATTTGTCAAATTTGATCAGAGAAAATATCTTTATTAGTCAAAATGAGACCCTCATTTAAAATACATGAAGACAAAATTCTACTTTGCTTTGTACCTTTAGGTCATTGAAACTATTTATTTGGGGTCCAAACAGTTAATTTATGTGTTTATGATGGGGTGACTTCCTGAGTAACACATATCTGCTTGTATAGCTATCAGTAATTGTTTATAAACATAGTTATAGGGTAGTTAGTGAGAGGACTGAGATGAAGACTTTATACTAGAACCTGTTTAAGTTCTCCACAAAATCATATTAAGCTGTCAGAGAATGAAATACAGGTCAGAGGGGGTAAAATATACTTTACCCAGGTATATTTACCATTGCATGTAAGAAAACAGCAAAATGATGTAAGTTGAACACAGAATGCATTCCATTTTATTGTTCAGTTTCTTTAAGATGTGGATTGATGTAGTTCGGCATTGTGGCCCAGATGATATTGTGAGAATTCTCATGATCCATTTTGCTTTATGCATTATTAATGACTAATAATATTTGGTATCTGACACTTTAAAGATTACATAAGTAATATTCAAACAGATTATTTGAATTTAACTTTCTACAACTGATCCTAATATGGTTACATAGCTGACATCAACAAATATGCATATATTTTGTAATGTTTGGAATCAAAAGTTGACATTGTTAGGCTGACATAGTACCTATAGTGAATCTGAAAGACTCAGTTTTGACTGTGTGCACTTAAACTATCCCAAGATGTTATTTTCATCATGAATATGCCTCTGTATGGTAACACATTTCAATGTAGTACTTTGACAGAGGGCGGTATTGCAGCATCAGCTGATATCTGATTCCATTGAATCATTGAATCATTGAACTTAATAACTTGGTAGCCAAGACTCTTAAAAATAGAATAAAAATGTTCAAACAGATTATTTGAATCATGTTTGCACATGTGATGTTACCAAGTACATTGCATATGTCCCACACATGCAAATATCCATCCTTGTTTACAAGTTTTCGGGATGAAAATTTCACATTTAGTTGATGATATAGGATCTATTGGTACCTATAGTTGATCTGTGTGGCCACATTTTGCTATATTCACTTGCAATATCTAAAATTGTTTATCTTTCACAAATAGGATTGCATATAGTAATAAATTTTAATTTGGTACATTGTCATTTGACTTTCCACTATACTGGTATATATCAATGTTTGCACCAATGATCAAACCTCACCGTTCCAACATTGCCTTAAACTTTATGATACATACTCTACCTGATTAGTTATTTAACCTGTAAATGGCTAAATATGCTTGTAGAAACTTCATCTATTTTTAGGATACATTTGTCACTTTAATACATGCCCATTGCTTCACATCTTTGAAGATGAGAAGCAATAGATGGTCATATCAACATGGAGCTTTTACTAAAAGATTCTTCATAATATCTAGATGGTTATGCCAAACTATTGTCCAATATATCTGCAACAATAGCCATCTTTAAAAAAAATTATCAATAGATCTGCTGAATAGAAAGTCATATTATTGCCATAGTTTTCACCAGAAAACTTCTTATGACATTTATGTGTGTGTGTGTGTGTGTGTGTGTGTGTGTGTGTGTGTGTGTGAGAGAGAGAGAGAGAGAGAGAGAGAGAGAGAGAGAGAGAGAGAGAGAGAGAGAGAGCGTGGAATTACAAAGTGCTCATAGACTAAACACTGTTTTAGATTGTTATAAATTCATTTAAAGACATTATGGACAGTACATTTTCATACACCATGACTGTTTGCACTTCAGCACATTATTGGCACATCAACATATTCAAGCTCTAGAATTCATTCGGAGTACTCTATTTTGGATTGTGATATAACATTTAGGATTATTTTGGATTTAATTCACAATCTTGTAAGATCCTCTTAAATTTCCATTTTATAATTTGAAGAATTAAATTATTTCAATTTTACAAACTTGTTTGTTTGGCTTTGTTTTTTGTCACTTAGGTGAAGGCCATAGAGAACGGCAGTATTCTTTATATTATGTAAGAAAAAGTTCCTTATAATAGGAAATGTTCTTGTTAGGTAATGAGTTGTTTGTTCCGATGGAATGTCGAGTTCGTTCTGTAATTGTTGTTTTCTAACATAACCTTCTCATTTCTTGCTATGAGAGTGAATCTGATACTGCTTAAGATACGCCTCGGCTCTTGCTGAGAGAGAGAGAGAGAGAGAGAGAGAGAGAGAGAGAGAGAGAGAGAGAGAGAGAGAGAGAGAGAGAGAGAGAGAGAGAGAGAGAGAGAGAGAGAGAGTTGTCCTTTTAAGAATAAGGTGTCTTTTTAATGGCACATCATTGGGGAAGCTTTGGCAACGAGAGGTAGCGGAGATCGCAGAAAATATAGACAGACACTCTTCTCTGATCTAGGACTAACAACTGATGATTCAGATAGGCTCGGCCTTTTTATATCCCGAGATTACGTGGCACATCTACGTGCCCCAATCAAAGGGTCTGTCCTAATGAAGGCTAATCTCGTGAACTGATTACCTTTTTGTTACGTCTTGTTTATACCCTATAATAATTGTAAAGAGGCTATTGCTTTTGTTCCACTCATAACATTGATTACTACTCAAAACATGGATTACGGCTAATTTCGATAAATCGCTTTTGTTCCACTCGTGTCTCGTATTACCACTCGTTACGTAAATTATTAATTTTCTAATATTTGAAAAGAAAACGAGACCTGATTCGTTCGGCTGATTAATTTCGTTACAGTTGAAAAGAAAGGGATTAAAGCGTTTATAGTTATGAACTCTGAACCAGTCTATTTACGATTACGTTTGTGAAAAACGGCTTATAAAGTAAATCTGTTATTATGTCATCCAAGCTATGAAATATTGAACTAAGTTATATAATTTTGTAACTAATCTCAATTTGTAAGGAACAACATAGTCTTACATATCTTTTACTTTTTCTACCCAAAATTGATATCCTAATAATATCACCTACAATTTAATCCAACAAAGTAAAGCACATTGCACCGTCCGTCTCAATGCCCATTACGAAGCGTACTTTACAAATTGCCAGAGAATAATCTGAAGTGCACGTTTTGGCTAAGATGGTTGGATCCGTTTGGTTGAAATATGCCATGACGATGATATAAAATTATGCCTATTTACTGCAAAATTTAAGACCCAAGGTTATTCAACACTTTGTATTGATTCGTTTCACAATTAGATCGCAGTCGTAATCCAAAGATATAAACCTCGTCATCGTCATTTTCGTCGGACTAAAAAGGATAAAAACATCGCTCAGTCAGATTGCTCTCCTTATTCTTGAACATTCAATCATTCTACTTCATTTATCTGTGCACTATATAAAACTAGTCTGGAAAAAGATACACACATGCGTTTGCATTTGTTGGACGCGAGTCTCAAAGAAGCGTTTGCCTTGATTTACTTTATCAGCACGTCATTTACTATCGGGACTCATTCACATTCCAAAACAAAAATATGTTACATTTTACAAAACGCATGAAGTGGTATAGACGCAGCATGCAAATCAGAGAAATGATACCCACATAAAAAAGTACAATATCTTGAAACAGGTTGACAGCGGATTGTTTGGAAGTTTTATTATCCATTAACTTGCAAGATTAGACCTCAATGTAGTTGCAATTACCAAAACAAGAACAAAGACTAAGAAAACAAATATAATTGTTGTTTCAACAGCATACAAACAAATGAATCGCACAAGAAACCGAACGAGAAAACATAAAACGACAACAATGGCAAAGAAGAAAAAGGCAGTAAAAACGACAAGTACCGCCAGAAAGAGAGGCACTGCAGCCAGAAAACGCATTCCTACATAGCACCAACTGCCAGTCATCCCAAAAGCAGCACCCAAAACAGTACCCTAACTAACATCATTATCTCCGGGTGGCGGGGTGTTTGCTGATGCCAGCCAAAACCGATATAAGAAAAGTGTCTTCAAATCAGTTAAGGAGGCTTCTGAAATGTATACTCGTTTCAAAACCTACACTTCCTTCATCTTCTTCGTCCTTTTGCTGCTGCTGTTGCAAACAAAATAGCACTGCCCAAGAAAAATCGAGTCGATCTGTCAAAAAATTTTTTTGATTGAGTCCGTTGAAAACGTCTTCATGTTGTCAAGCGTGCAAGGAAAAGCTCTATGATGTCCTGAAAAGACTTAAATTGGAGCAAAACTGCATCCTCCCTCGTTTCGACAAGAGATATATCTGTCTTACTTTTGCACCTTCATTTCTCCAAATTCCTTACAAATATTCCAGATAGTTTTTAGGTTGTTTTCCTTGCCTTCAGTAATTTTTAGTTTGTCTTTACATATTTTAACCGGGACCCCGAGTGGCCGAGTGGTCTAAAGCGCTGTCCGTTACGGATCACTGCCATCTCACCTCTATCTGCGTGGTTTCGAGTCTAGGATTCGGCGAATGTGGATATGTGAAAAAGCTTGCCAGTAGCTTCTCGTCGGTCGGTGGTTCTTTCCACGGATTTCTCGGTTTCTTCCTCCACCATTAATACTGGCCGCTATGAATAGCCTATCGTGTGCTGAAAAATGGCGTTCAGCCCAACAACAACAACAACAACAACAACATATTTTAACCATTTCGCCTACTTGATTTCTCAAAATTTTGTATTTATTACCTACATATTTCAAGTGGTTTTATCTTTACATAGTATTTGAAATGAACTTTTGGTGACCCAACCAGGTTGAAGATCAAACTTCACTCTGTTATATGGGTCTTTCCAATGTGCATGTTTGTTAACAACTTCCAAAAACAGATCAGATTATGTGCTTAAAATATCATCGGTATCAAACATTTCCACAGTATTCCAGGAAATTTGCTCTGAATCATTTAAGAAATTGCTGAAATATTTAAAAAGCATGTATGGGATGAATTGATGAACATTCTCCTACATTGTTGTTATTCTTTCTTTTGAAAATAGTGGCAAAATGATCACTTCAAATAATTTTGATATTTTTTTTTGTTTGTGTATATAAGATTATATATCTTTTTAAATTGTTTATTATTTTGCAACATACATTTACACTTTTAGTATTGCTGTACACACATTTAAGATCCATTCTCGTGCATAGATTGATCCTTTGCCTGTTTAAGGTATATTTAGTCCGCTTATTCCGTGCATAAGTGTTATTTGTGTTGCCGTCTTTATGGGTAAATGATTAATTACATCTACACATATATTGTCGCATTCGCCACACGCACACGTTAATATGGGGAATATGTTTATATAAGTGGAATCGGAATCTAGCTTGCAGCCTTTTGGTATTTATTCCGTGTCAGGAGTCTGATGAAAATATATTGCTACCACTAATAGAAACAACATTAACGGCATCATTACTATATGTATAGTTTAATACAAACAATACTATCATACAGGTTAGAGAAATCAAATTCGTACTCTACGGAGTTTCGAACCCTGGTCCGCGAGTAAATGGCACCCATCGCCTTGCTTACATGCACCAGCCCATTTACCGTCACGACTAAGTACGCATCACCAAAAATAAGGGCACTGAGTCGGTGTTATATGAGCTCGTGCGTAGCAGACACACCCGCATGACGACCGAGTAAATAATTCTCACACACACACACACACACACACACACACACACATATATATATATATATATATATATATATATATATATATATATATATATATATATATATATATATACATACACACACACACAAACACACAATCGTTCCAGATTCCTATGAAAGAAATCAAGACATAGGATTTTTTTATTACAAAAGAATTTTAAATATATACAAGACAGAACAGTGTTACCCCTGAATTCTGTAGTAGGATCTTGATAATAGTGGGCAGAATTATTAGTTTAATAATATATATATATATATATATATATATATATATATATATATATATATATATATATATATATATATATATATATATATATATGTGTGTGTGTGTGTGTGTGTGTGTGTGTGTGTGTGTTTGAATATAATGTGATATACATACATGTATTATACACATACATGTAGCGGCACGCTGCAATACAGATAGCTACATTATTAATATTATTAGTTTAATAATGTGTGTGTGTGTGTGTGTGTGTGTGTGTGTGTGTGTGTGTGTGTGAATATAATGTCATATAAATACATGTATTATACACATAGACGTAGGCGGCACGCTGCAATACAGATAGCTTCATTGAACCATGGATAGATATAGTTAGCTCTTTTCGGACACTGAATTTCCCATAAGACATCGTCAGCTCCAATAAAACATCGTCAGCCCCAATAAAACATCGTCATCCCCAATAATACATTTGTCTCTACAAATACCGACCTATTTTTCCTCAGCGTCTGCATTCCGGATTGTTTATTTCTGCTGCGAATAAAAAAAATAATTAGTCTGACAATAAAAAATAGTCTGGTCCCCTGCTTAGCGGAGTGCATCGCAAGGAGCATACTAAGCAGGGGACCAGGCTAACAATAAAACCGCACATTGCAGCTTCCGGTTTACAGGGTAACTGAGCATTTCTTAGCTTGTCGGACCATCTACTCATTTCTGTTAAAAGAAAACGAAAGCAGTAATTAGTACAGTTTTGATCCAGAGATCATAAATAATTAATTCAGGTAATTTGGATATGAATATGAATTAGACACTTTTCTAATGACATGACGACGTACATCTAAATATAACGTGAATTCGAGGTAATAGTGCAGAGTAGCTTTCGAGAATGTTCGCAAATTCGGACCAAAGTAGAGGTTGATTTGACCCAAAAAGATGCTGATTAGGAAAACAACGGAAAACATATACTTGATTTAATTTAGTACTTATTACTGTTTTTGCCCCCAGGGGATCGTATCGTTGCTTACAATTAACACGTACATCAGTATAAATTATAATACAAGAGAGGACACTTTTTCTTTCTCGAGCGTAGTACTAATATTAGTACCTTAGTCCTTTTGTGGACACGGTACTAACATGAGTCTATGTGTTCACAGGAGTCTGCAGTTTTATCAATAAAGCACGACGAAATTTTTGACTACATGAAATTACCTTAACGGTATTATACAATAAATAAAGGAATGCAAGAGTAACCACAACCCTCTGCTCGATTCGAATTTTCTCACGCGTCTTTTATCCCTTTAGAATCGCACGAAGACTGAAAAACTACACATATCCATTAAAAAAACAGTAACGTACCTTCTCATCACTCTGGGACGACCATTGCATGAATGCAATCGGGCAAATTAAACTTTATTTTCACCATTACGGTCACAAACACTGGGAATGTGAACCATGCGGTGAAGTGGCCCATTTGTACCACAGGCTAAATAATGTCATGAAATTAATTTTACAAGATAAAATTTTTAACTTGTTTTTTATTTCAGATTGCAACATTTTATAATTTTTGTATCAATTTCCATAACAGAAATGTGTAGTTAAAAGTTCCGATAGTACAAATAACGGTTGATGATGTCATCATTTCCCTAGTATTAAAAGAAAACAGATTCTGCGCTGTTTTCGGAACGATTATTAGACTCTACCGCATATTTACTGCAGAATAGAAGCTAGTACAAATGGGCTACTTGCCCACATAGTTCACATTCCCAGTGTTTGTGACCGTAATGGTGAAAGTAAAGGTTAATTTGCCAGATTGCATTCATGCAATGGTTGTTCGAGAGTGATGAGAAGGTTACTGTTTTTTTAATGGCTATGTGTAGTTTTTGAGTTTTCGTGCGATTCTAAAGGGATTAAAGACGCGTGAGAAAATTCGAATCGAGCCGAGGGTTGTGGTCACTCTTGCATTCCTTTATTTATTGTATAATACTGTTAAGGTAATTTCATGTACTTAAAAATTTTGTCGTGCTTTATTGATTAAACTGCAGACTCCTGTGATGTGTGTTACCGGAGCAGCCGTGTGTGATTCACACCCGGCTCTTT
The DNA here is from genome assembly GCA_016746295.1 of Potamilus streckersoni. Classification (NCBI taxonomy): domain Eukaryota; kingdom Metazoa; phylum Mollusca; class Bivalvia; order Unionida; family Unionidae; genus Potamilus; species Potamilus streckersoni. Next base: position 460 of record JAEAOA010002053.1, on the reverse strand, counting down.
CCTAGCCTAATATTAAAAATGTTGAACATGTCTTTTGATATATTATGAAATAAATTGAGTAGTCCTCTTATTTCATACTGGAATAATCGCAAATCATTGTAGAAATAGTGGTGAAATCTCGTTTACTTTTCTTACCCGATATTTTCATTTTGATCATCCACCATATTAGTTCAAATAATGCCTACTTCCGTTCTCAGCCTCGTTTGTTTGTGTGCCATATAAAGAAGTTAATGCCTAATTTAGAAACGTAAACAGATTGTAGTAAAAAATATGGCACAGTTTGAGTCAGAAATTCGGCGCATTAAAAGTAAATACGGTTTACCGGTGACTTTGAAATTCAACTAAGAAGCAATTATATTCTCAACAAAACTGTATTGCACAATTTATGCAAGTATTCATCTTCTCGAAGTATGTCATTCAACAACTAATATCATAGCGTAGAATATCCATATATTAAATT